>PVIU01008422.1:0-83277 GCA_004026605.1 Ondatra zibethicus
ACACACACACCATGGCCAACTGGACAATTAAAACTACTTGATTTTTTTCCCATATTTTTCTAAAATTTCTGTAGTTTAAATGGTAGTTTTTCATTAAAGGGAGATGTGTGCAGCCTGAACAGGGAGGGCATGAGCCTGAGGGGCCGTCGGCCTGCAATCAGAGCTGCTGGGTGGCTATCATTGGCGTCTGATCGTTTGTGCACTGCTCTGAGGTGCAGGCTGGGTGAGGTGTTGAGCATATGAAAATGAGCCAGCTAAGTGGATGTGAGGGGCGGGGGGAGCAGGGGAATGGCAATCAGCATCAAGAGCCCCTTAATAGAGGCAGGATGCTCTGCTGGTGTGGATTGAAGCCATCAAGACAATTCCCTAACTGCTACAGAGGCATGCCTAGGACAGAAAAGGCAATTACCACAAAGAGTTTCGTGAGATACCGCTTGTGATCTCAGCCACCCAGGCAAACCATCATCAGGCATTTGGTAGGCTGACTGCAGAAATAGCTCAGGCTTTGACCCCCATACACACTTCTCTGTAATATGCCCCGGCCTCTACAACAAGGCTAGATTGGAGCTTGCGCCTTTAGCCCAAGCCAGTGATTCTCAACCTTCCTAATAACCTTCCTAATGCTTGACCTTTTAATACAGTTTCTCATGCTATGGTGCCCTCAACCATAAATTGCTTTTGTTGCTACTCCATAACTGTAATTTTGCTACTGTTATGAATTGTAAGTGTCTGATATGCAGGATGGTCTTAGGTGACCCCTGTGAGAGGATCATTTGATGCCCCCAAAGGGGATGGGACCCACAGGTTGAGAGCCACTGGGAATGTAGCATGTTCAAGCCTCAACTGAAAAGGACTTGAAAGTGTTGTGTGGGCTCTCAAGACACTGTTACTTCCTGACAGCCATGTGTACCAGACCAGGACCTTTCAGGTGATCACAGGTACCCCCACTGGCACTGCCCTCAGAACACAGAGCTGCCCTGCCCAACTGCAGCTGACAACGCACACGTGAGAGCCTGGTTGCTATCCCAAAATTATCCATCCAAATCCTGCTACTCTCACTCACTCATAGCGTCGAGGGCCAGATAACTAGCTACTGTCTCTAGCTACTACACTTTAGGGGTAGTATGTTACATAGCTAACTCATTTAGCTGACTGTTGCCCAAATGCACTGTGCAACATCTCATTCTGGAGAACTTCATTCTAAAATGTGACAGTCTGGCCAGTAGACTACCCTCCTTTGATGGATGTCGCATGGCTGTCCTTATGGAAGTCAAGTCCAAAGAACCATACATGACAAGTGGCCAGCAGCCACTGTACCTATTGATATAAAATTAGTATGCCTCTTAAAAGATAAAACACCTGGATAGGATCCTGCTGCTTCTCTGGCAACTGGCCCTGTCACTTTCTGTACACACTCATGCCCGTCTCTGATCTCTATGCAATTCTGCTAAGTGGTCTTCTGTCTGCCTTCCATAAGCAGATCTATTTTCCCCCGTAGCAGTATGTCTTGGACACCTTTGTATAGCCAAATCACAACATGAGCCAGACATGGTGGTGCACACCTGTAATCCCAGCCCTTAGGTGGCAGAGGCAGGGGGTCTGCTGTGAGTGTGAGGTCAGCGGGAGCTCTACAGGAAGACCCTGTCTCAACCCTTGCTTAGAATCTTGGGGAGATGTGAGCTTGCCCTGGTGTGGCTGGGTTCCTCAGCCAGCCAGCATGTAAGACATTTTCAGAGGTTCAGGAACAGGGTGGTTCTCCAGAACAGATATGGAGAAGAGGCATCATTGACTGGCGGATGTTTTGAAGGGAGCCTCACAGACTTGCCTTTCCCAAATGCACAGATCAATGAATAGAGGCATCCGCCCCAAACCCACTGAATATCCGGGTTTAATGGGTTTGTCTCAACTCCCATTATCCTCTGGGCCTGTTCTACCCCACCCGCTCCATACACACACCAGTCTTGGGTAGTATGGCTTATCAAGGAGAGAGAGACTGCTCTTTCCAGCTTCAATCTGAGAGGAACACACAACTTGTGGCTACCTTTTTCCTTGTTTAATTTTTATTATATGTGTGCAGGATGTGCATGTCGTGGGGGGCATATGTCATGTGTGTAGGACAGAGGACAACTCTGTGGAACATGTTTGTCTCTTTTCATTTCCACATGGGTCCCAGGGATTGAATTCAGGCCTCCATAGCAAACACCTTTACCTATGGAGTCAGCTGACCAGCCCTGCTTTGTTTTTTAAGACTTTATGTGGAGGTCTGGAGGCTGGAGTTTCTTGTGTAGCCCCAGCTGGCCTTTGAGCTCACTGAATTCCTGAGTGCTGGGATCACAGGTGTGCACCCCCATGCCTGGCTCCAGCAGCTGCTCTTTGCCTTGTTCTGTCCATGGTTGATTTTTTTTTTTTTTTGGACCCAAGGCTCTTGTATTGAAAAAGGACAGGAATTTCCACACAATGGACAACAGATTCCTGTGGGAGGAAGATGAAGGAGTGATTGTAACAAAAAGCGCAGCACACACTCAGAAAGTAGACAAAAAGGTGCCCCTAAGAAAGTAATAGAGGAGGGAAACCATAGAGCAAATCTTGAGTCTGGTCTTGGTTGTCAACTTCACACACCTTGGAGGAATTGCCTCTATCAGATTGGCCTGGGGGCATCATGTCTGTGGGGCATGATCTGCTAATTGGTATGGGAGGGTCCAGGCGACCACGGGCAGTTCCATACCCTAGGCTGGTGGGTGTGAACTGTGCAAGGCAGAGCAAGTCTGTAAGCAGCACTCCCTGATGGTCTCTGCTAGAGGTTCCTGCCTCAAGCCCCTGCCCTAGCTTCCTCCAACCTGCAAGCTGAAATCAACTCCCTAGGCTGCTTTTGGCCTTCACAGAAACTGAAAAGTAGCTAGGACACAGGTCTACTTGTGTTTCAGGTGTCACACAGAAGACAGGTGAGTCCCTTGCTTCACATCTGGATAAGGACACATATTCAGGGCAAGCCAGGGTCTGCAGGCACTGAAGATGGAGGACACTGTGCCACCTCTGGTGGGTCTAGGATAGGAGGCCTTCATTTTATATTCTGTTAGAACACTCTGTGGGGCTGTGACCTCTCCACAAAGTGACCTAGGACCCTGAGTTCCCACACTGCAGGGAATCTGCCTGTATTTATAGAAAACATGACAACACAGGCTAGTGAGGCCCAGCGGTCTGCTGTGTCCGCCTCCTCAGTGCCAGGTTTATAAGCAGGCATCACCATTATGCCTGGCCTTTTCATATGGTTGTTTGACTCAAGTCCTTGGGCTTATCAAGCAAAGTTTACCAACTGAGCCATCTCTTCTGCCCTCCCCAGGCCCGCCCTGTGTCATTTTTTTCTGCACTTTAGGCCACCCCAGGCCTTAGGGAAGAGTTGGTTTATAGTTACCAGCAGTGTACAACCTCAGAGAGAAAAAGAGAAGGAGGAGGAGGAGAAACCAGATTCAAATCATCCAGGGTAGGTTCAGATCAATACTGAGTTCACAGTGTTGTGTCTTTGAGAGGGGAGAGGGTATAGAGGAAATGTTTCAGAACTCATTCATAGCTCTCCAGACAGTAGGACAGACACTTCTCCCTTACCAGCCCACTCGGTGGCCTCCCTCCCATGTCCAGGAGGTACAGGAAATGCCAAGTATATGCTATAGGGTTTTCTGTTTGCTTGTTTTGAGATAGGATCTCATATGTAGTCATAGCTCGCCTGAAAGGCCCTATGTAGATGAAGCAGGCATCAAACTCACAGAGATTCACCAGCCTCTGCATCTCTAGTGCTGGGATTAAAGGCGTGTGTCACATCACCACAGCGGCTGTCACCGGGCTTTTGAACAAGCTCTAAGCACAACAGAACAGCTGCTTTGGAATATATGTAGGCGGAGGCATGGCCACAAGGGTGGAAAGCCACAGAGAGCCTCTTGCACAAATGTCCTCTGTCCCTCTGACTCCTGACACACTTGCTCTCAGAGGTCCTGTGTAACACATCCGTCCTTCCTCTTGGGAACCGTGTGTAACAAAGCCCCCTGCGCTGTGCTCGCCTCTGACCCACTGGCCTTGCTAAGTGGTCACACTACTGGATTCTCTCCAGTGAGAAAAACAAACTTTCTTCTGGTTCAACTCACATTTACATACAAGAGCAACTGTCTCCAGGATGCTTCCTATGGTGTTTGAATAAGAACGTCCTCCATAGGCTCAAATATTTGAACCCTTGGTCCTTAGCTGGTGATGCTGTTTATGCAGGTCATGGAACCTTTAGGGAGTGTAGGCTTTCTGGAAGAAGTACATCACTGGGTAGGGGTGAGTTTACAGCAACAAAAAGTAACGAGATAGCACCCCGGATGACGACAGAGGTCAAGGTCAGCAGCTGAGCACATCCTTGGGTCTTCTTCGTGTGTGTGTGTGTGTGTGTGTGTGTGTGTGTGTGTGTGTGTGCGCGCGCGCGCGCGCGCACATACTCTTTTCTGTTGCCACAGGTCCTCCCTGCCCCTCCCCCATCAATGTGGCTCATGGTCAAATGGATGTGAGTAGAAACAGTACAGCTGAGCTTCAGCTCTGAGAAGCAACACTTGACTCTGTCACCTTCAGTGGCTTTTGCCAATGTCCTGGAAAGAACAGGACTCAAGCCGAACGTGAGACACAGAGAAACCAGGGCTAGTCAAGGCTCAAAGCTGAGCCCAGGCTTGTGACTAAGTCAGTAAGACAAAGAAGACATACCTGTTGTTTACAAGGGAACACTTGTTACACAGTGGCATCCTGGTCTTTGCTGACCGAGTCAGTCAGCGTTGAGCAACCTACAACTACTGGCTGCTCTCTCATTGCTTCATTATTTACCTAGAGTTCTCCTATTTATTAGAAACTGCTAGGTGTATTCCCATTGCTCCTTACAGTGTCACTGTGCATGCAGAGCAGCAACCTAGGGGCTTCCCTGGGGGCTGAAGCTCGCTCCCTCAGCCCTCCATTTATCCCACACGAAAATCACAATCCACAATTGGAACTATAGTTCCTATTGGATGCAAGCTGCTTTCCTACCATCAACACAGAGCTGAAAAAACCTCAAGTAGAATCATTGTAAGTTGGGGAACATCTGCGACAGGGACACCCACAGACACAGCAACAGGACTGTCAGATGGACCCCTCTTCGAGGAGCTTGTGTCTTGGCTTTGGAGCACTCTTGGGTCACCAGCTACCCAAAGCATTCTCTGACCAAGCCAGGGTGGATCTGAGCCTAAGTGCAATGTCACCGAATCAAGCTGTGTCAGCAGAGGGCTGGCTGAGCATCACCCACACATGTGTGTACCTGGCATGTGTTAGTCAATTCGTGTGACACTGGCCTCTGAGGTCTTCTGTTACTATTTTATAGATGAGAAAAATGAAGTTTGTTGGGTCTGGGGTGGTTCAGTTTTCCATCATCCCATCCCGTCTCCTACCACTTTCTCCTTTTCTCACTCCATCTGCAATATTTGGATTATTCCTTTCACGAGCCAGGCACATACCCCCCCCCCCAACCTCAGGACCATCGCACTGGCTGTTGGCCCCTCTCATCTCCTTCAGGTCCCACCTTTCTCAGAAAGACCAGAACGTAAGAATGGCGCCCCCAAGGCTTGCTGTCCCTCATGCTATTTTTCTTCATGGCACTTATTTCAATGGGAAGGGCTCTGACATCACATCTTTCAACTTACTCTCTGGCAAGGGGTAGGCCTCGCTCCTGTCAGGAGCCTACGGCCGAGTGCAGCCATGGCAGGTGCCCAGTAAATTGGAGAATGGATGAGACTCGGGCATATGCAGGAACCTGCAGAGTCACAGCTAGCCCCGTTCAGCGTGAGGTGGAGCCTGTGGGCCCAGCCTCTGGCGGCAGCCTGCCTCACCTCTAATTAACTGGCAGCCTGGCTTCTCTGTGCTGGGGCGCGGAGCTGTTAGTGCTGAAAGACACAGTGTCAATCTCATCTTAATAGCTCTGTTGTAGGGAGCAAGGAGGATGGGGGAGCCACCTACAATTTTCTCTCTTGCTCTTTCAAAAGACCTTCATAGAGAATCAGATATATATTAGAGCAAAACAATGGGAGAACCAGTCAACCTGCCAGGTCAAGTCAATGACAAGCATTTGTTTGAAAAAGTGCAAATATGCCCTGGCCGGGAGGGCAACACCACTCTGGGGCTTTGGGGGTAGTCCTTGAGGCTCTTAACAACTCCCATTATAAAGAACCAGCTTTGCTTGTGGTTCCCAGATGCAGTGTCTGGGGGAGCTCAGCTCTCAACTCTACCAGGCAGCGATTCACCCCCAGAACCATCGGCATCTCTCACTCAGTCCCTTTCCCCCATCACAGGTGTGGCCAAAGCTCCCAGACTGTGTGTCACACACAGAGTACTCTGCAGAGCTGGCATGCCTCCTTCTGGACCATGTGTCATGGGTATCAGTGACTGTCATTGGCACCCAGGGTTCTCTGCTTGCTGGGAGGGGCGGTGCTCCCAGGAATGATTGGGGACACAGAAGCAACACCTCTCCACAGACTCGCTTGGCTCCAGAGGCCTGAAGACCCTTGGTTCTGGGTGGGCAGGAGCATCAATCAGTGTCGGCTGAGTACACCACAGACTGTGTAGCCTGTCCTGCTTCTCCATTTGACTCAGGGCTGCAGAATCTCTCTCTCTCTCTGCCTCCTGTGAAAATACAGCAAAGGATTCCTCTCCTTTTTTGGTAAAGAAAGTTTCTACTGAATAAACACCCTTAGGCTCTCCTAATCTGCACAGACAAGTAATTGCCAGAACAGTGTGCTAAGTGGCCCTGTGTTTCTCTGATCAAGGAGCTCTCGATCACCTCTGCGGTTCACCTCTGTGGATCACCACTGTGGCAGGCCTCACCCTGAAGGCCACAGTCAGGCTGGGATATGGGTTTTAGAAGCAAAGCAGAAGTCACGTCTGACCTGATGCGTTTGTGTTGTGCTGTAAAGACTCTCAGGAGGAAGTATCAGGCCTGTCACACAGATGAGCCAGTAAGGCGCAGAGACCCTGAATCCCCCCCCCCCACCAGAATCAGATACCAGAGAAGCTGAGTGCCAATAGACAACTGGTCCCTTGGGGGCACAGGCAATGTAACTGCCATGGGACACAGAGGCGCTGAGAATCTGGAGAGGACTATCTTTTCATTCCAGAGATGGGTCCCGCTTCTGTCTCTGCCCCCCAGCTGGGTTCAGGTGACACCTCGGGGAGTTGGAACATCTACAGAGCCTTGGCAGAAGATGGGGAGCTGGCACCACACCTCACCAGACTGCCTGTCATGAGCTATTCCTGGAGTCCTCCAGTCACGTGGTGCAGAAACCCAAGGCCACTTGCTTGAGGGACTGCGCCCAAGCCAGGCTTCTCAGAGGCCCTAGGGGGGGGATTCTGCCTGCAACACCAAAAGCAGTTTCCTCAAGTTAATTGCAGCAAGGTGAAGCAGTGTGGAGATTTGAATTTGGCATTGCCACACTATGGCTGTGCCTCCTGAAACAATTTTCTTAATGTCTCCGAGCGTGCTTCCTGAAAAGGGATATTGAAGGAATAAACAGGCAGCTTTGTGGAAAGAGTAACTCGTACCATATGATGGAATTTCCAGTCAGGAAATAGTTGTTCAGCTTTCTTTAAACACAGGCCATCTCTGACCCCAGTTTATTCTCACAGGTGTTTGTCTCCCAAGTCTGACTTTCCCCACAGCCTAGGAGAACCCTCAGCTCCAACAACTGTTCACCAAACACCTATTAGTGCTGGGTGCCTGGAAGGCAGAGACCAGCCGGCCTTGGTCGCTGTTCCCAGCACGGTGGTGTGGTTAGAAGTGGAGGATCCAGTTCTGGGGCCCACTGCCTCTGAGATAGGAACTGTGTGTGGGAGGCCCCCCAGAGGTTGGTGACTGACTTCCAGGTTATGCAGGCCCACTGGGTAGCTGGCTTCTCCCACAGGCTCTGTTTCCTAGAGCAGGGAAGGGGGTGCTGGACTATGTTGGGGGAGAGGGTCTCTCCAGGCTTCTGTTGTAGTACCATCCTCTATGGTACCAGAGCCCACATGGGAGCTGCAAGGTCCTGAGGACATCAGCCACTCAAATTAATTGGGCAGCTGCCTCAAAGTTGACGGACTCGGGCCAGAGTTAGTGAGCTGCTTCTCAAACTTTCTACTGGCATGTCTGTGTTCATAATGAGCAGAGCGAGGCAGTTCATGCCAGCCTGCTCTTTCCATGGTCCCCATGAGTCCTTATCAATCACATCTCTGCAGGAATCCCTGAGGTCAAGCTCTCTGCAGGCCTTGAGTGAAATCCATGCATTTGGCTTCTCTTTCAGATGTCCAGTCAGGTCCTAAGGGCTCTTGGCACCACAGAGTGTCTGTCACACGTGAGGCGAGGGTTCTCTTACCACAATGGGAACAACAGATGTGGCCCTAAGAATACAGCCGCACTCTGAGAACTGGTCCTGTCTCGACTTGTCAGGTGGGGACAAGGATCCTCCACCTGACTCCCAGTCAACTTGCAGAGCGGAAATCAAACAAAAGCTATGAAGACCTGCAGAGCACATGTCACACCAGTGCTATCTCCAAGTTGATGACATTATCACAGGAGGCCTAGGAAGCACCCTACCTACCCAGATGCCGGGCTAGCTGTTGCATTTGCGGGCCAGCTGGGTACCACCCCGCCCGCTCCCTCCAGCCCTTCACTCACTCCTGCTTGTCCTTAACATTGGCAGAGGCCCAGCCATTTTATTTTTAGTTGTTGATGGGCTGGCCACTTCCTGGTCACATGATGCAGTTTGAGCCCTGTCACAGAAAGGCGCAGCTCGCAAACACCATATCCCCCAGCAGTCTTCAGCATGCACCCCACACAACCACGTGGGCTCCTCCATGGTGTATTTAAACGGAGCCGGCCTTAGTATGCTCTTTCAACGTTCCTTTGAGGAGCTCAGTGCCATCTGCAGCAGAGTCTTGCTAAACCAAAGGGGAAGGCAGCTATTGCAAAGCAAGGAACCTGGTGCTCATACTCAGGGCCAAACCTGTGGCTTCAGTTCTTGGGACTGATGAGAAGGGGAGGGGCCTCCTTGTAGATCCACTCTGCAGAAGGAACTGAACACAGAACGAAAACTCCCCCCTAACATACAGGAAGTGGGGACATAGAGACAGGCCCTTGCCTGGTGACAGGAACAGCGGCATTTTCTCCAAGTTTTGGCCTGGGAAGTTGCCCCCCATTACCTCAGCAGCTTCCTTCCCCCTGCCTCCTCCTCAAGAATGCTAGACTATCACAGTGTCCCACTGATTGGTGACTGAGGGCAGACACATGCTCCACCTTCTGTAGCTGTCTTTAGGAAAATAGTCAGAAATTAGAAGCAGCAGCAGAGTCCAGGTCCTTGTTACCTAACCAGGATGCAGAGGATTTAAATTTAGATGGTTTCTGGGCACGGTGTGGAGCCAGTTCTGCGGAGCTGCAGCGGCACACGTGCAAATACAGCCAGAGCATCTTCTGAGCCATCCCAACAGCCAGGGGATAGTAGAGTCCTGTAGGAAAGGGCTCCACAGGGCACCGTGCCTCCAGGACATATGTTTGGCCTGCATTTATTTATTTATTTATTTATTTATTTTGAGACAGGGTTTTTCTGTGTAACAGTCCTGGCTGTCCTAGAACTCACTTTGTAGACCAGGCTGTCCTTGAACTCACTGAGATCCTCCTGTCTCTCTGCCTCTGGAGTGCTGGGATTAAAGATGTGTACCACCACTGCCTTGCTTTCATCTGTATTTTAAGATAGGGTCTCACTCTGTAGACTAGACCAGGCTGGCTATGAACTCCTGATCCCCTTGCTTTGGCCTCCTGAATACTGGGGTTATAGGTGTGTACCACCAGACCACTACAAAAAACCTGAAGCACAGCTCCATATTACCTCACCCCTCAACATGAAGCTAATACACCTGGCCAGTGTCCCACTGCTGTGGCTGCCTAGCTCCTCCAGAACAAGGTCAGCTCAGAACTGGTCAGAACTGGTGGCCCCGGAGACATACCTAAGAATACAACCTCTGCTTACGAAGACTGTAGTCAGACTGTCTGATGGGTTGGGTCTCCCCTAGAGACCTAGAGACTGCCAGAGGGACTCCATTTTGTCCAAGTTTTAGCTAATTTCATCTTGTGCTTTGCCAATTGCTCCCTAGTCCCCACTGACTGCATCCTGCTGAGTAGAGCGTTCTCATAATCTGCACTTGAAGTTTTGAAGCGGTCCATTGTTTGACAATATAAAATAAATTGTTTCAGTCAACTGAACTGAAACTTTTAAAACTTCTGCTCCTGGCCTGCCTCTTGTGTGATGTAGTTGCGGTTTTAGCTTTATAAACCCAGCCCTTCCCCTCTTCGGAGTCGAGAGGTCTTTCCGGAGTGAGCCTGCTCAACAGACTTTACCTAGCGGGATTCTCCGTATCTTGTGTGGACACATTTGGGGGCCCGAGCGAGATTTCTGCCACTCAAGGGGCTAGGCCTTACTCTGTGTCTCTCTGGCTTGGTGAAATATTACAGAGGAGGTGACCCCAAGACATTCTGGGTCCCTGTAACTCCTACTCCAGGGCCAGAGAATTCCAGAATGATCACTGTGTTTCCCAATACCAAAACTGACCAAGCCCTCTGGGCCTCATAGGAAACAAGCTTTGGCATTTCTGTCTGGGTTAGTCGCTACTATGGGAGTGAGTATGGACAGGGAGCCCTCCCCAGCACCTTCCTTTGGGAGTCAAGACACTGAGGAAATCCTGGCTGCAAACTTTTGCTTAAATCCTTGTCTTATCTCTTATCTCCGTGGATGCCTGAGTTAGTGACTGACTGCACGGTTCAGCTTGTTTATTCTCGCGCCACGCCTTTCCATTTGTCCTTGTATTTTGTCAGGGTTTTCTAGAGGAACAGAGCTTATAGAACAAATCTCTCTCTTTCTAATAAATTCCACATATATCTCTCATGTATGTGTGTATAAACATGCACACACACACAGAGGATTTATTAGAATGACATACAGGCTTCGGTCCAGATATTCCAACAATGGCTGCCTATGAATGAAAAGTCCAAGAATCCAGCAGTTGCTCAGTCCACAAGGCTGGATGGCCCAGTTGTCTTCAGTATGTGCCAGAATCCCACAGAAGTGGGCTCTAATGCCAATAAAGGGATGGACTTGCTAGTAAGGCAAGAGCAAGCAGGCAAAGAGAGCAAGCTTCCTTCTACCATGTCCTTATATAGGCTGCCAACAGAAGGTGCGGGCCAGATTAAAAGTGGATCTTCCCACCCAAGATGATCTGGATTAAAGGTGTGTCTTCCCACTTGAAATGATTTAATTAAAAAAATCCCTCACAGGTGTGCCCAGCCATTTGCGCTTTAGTTAATCCCAAATGCAGTCAAGTTTACAACCAAGAATAGCCACCACAGTCCCTTTCCCTGGTTTCCCTGGGGACCAGAGAACCAGCTCACTCTCTGAGTTCACTTTGGCTTAAAAGCTGACCCAGGTCTCCCCTCCTCTTTGGGGAAGAATTCCTCTGCCCTTGTGGTCTATGCTCCATGAGTGATGCCAACCTCTTTTCTGACATGGTATTAGTGAGTCTGGTAAACTCCAAGTCTCCCCTCTCACTTGGTTCCTCCTCCTTTCCATTGTCCACACCTCTCTGATCTCAAGCCCTCTCATCCCTGCCACCCAACTCTGCCTTGCAGTCCAAACCTAGTCAACTCCTGCTCCATTCTCCCAAGGGTTTCTCCAGCCATATGGGAGTGGGTCATACAGTCTTGAGGCTAAGCCCCGTATGGCAAGGTCCCAACTAGGGCAAGAGAGCCTGGTGCGTAGGGCACATGGTGGCTGCGGAAAGGTACCAGGGCAGAAACTGCAGGGAGGGCAGTCACTAAGCTGCCTTTCTTTACCACTGGGGAGACCCCAGATATCCTGGCAGTCTTGCTGGCTGGTGAGTATAAGACCCCACCTCAGATAGCCAAGGGGTGTGTGGCCAGTTTTCCTGTCGGGGAGAGTCCCTTGGCTGCATGGCTTTGGCAGGAGACTGGAGATAAAAGCTGTGCTGGGTCCTTTCTCCTGGGTCTCCAACCTGGCATCCTTTGAGATAGGATGTTCTTTCTGTTCTTGGCTCTTCTTTGCCCTCTGCCTGCTGTCTGCCTTTGTTTCGGCACCATCAAGCCTGGATACTCTTGCTTTTGTTTTTACCACTTTCTGGGTTCCTTAGATGTCTGCTTTTTAGGGTTTTCTGTTTAATGGTCCCTAGCTTACAGGCACTTATAAGTTTAAAAGGGACAAGGTGAAAAAAATATATTAGAGGGTTGACCCACAAAAGAGCCAAGATTTCCCTGCTTTATAGAATCATTATATTATCCTGCAAATCGGTATCTTTTTAAGAGGGAGAAAACTTACTGAACTTCTCAGGTTATCTGGCCCCATCTGCAGACACACATAAAATTGGTTATGGATATGCAGATCACTGGGTTCAGTCTTAGAGAGAAATAAATGCCTTTCTGCTGTGGATGATCTTGAAAAACTGTCATATGCTGATTTAGCTCACTGAGAAGTTGGCTCTACAGGCAGGATTTGGCTACCCACTTCAGAACAAGTATGTTTGTCTCCATTTCCTCCAAAGGCCCTGTCCTGCTGGCTCCCCTCACTCTGTGGCAGAGAGAAGAAGAACAACAGACAGTCCAGAAAAGAAAAGCATTGTGTGTTTGAGAACAGCTACAAGGCTACTACTGCTTATCCCATGGATTAAAGATGCCTATAATAAAACCAGCTAATGAGACGCTCATACATACATGGGATAAAAGAGATTCCATGTCTAAAATCTCTCCATAATAACTCCAGCATCACAGTCAGTCAAATTCTGTGAGATGCTGTAAACATCACTTGAATGATGATTGTGATAAACAACCAACCCACAGGCTGCGTAAGTCATAAAGTCTGCCTTATGTTTTCTATAAGATTTATCCAGAGACTTACAAGGCCCAATGGTTTAGCAGAATATACACAGGTAATACTAATTTACTGCATTACTCTATTGCGGAATCTGGATTCAACCTTTTATTATTAAGATGATGTTGCCTAGAAATTTCTAAGCCACACAACTGTCATCTTCATAACTCCAGCTGTGCCTGCTCAAAATAATCACAGCTGGGCTTATGCAATGTAAGTATTCCCTCAGGAAGGAGGAGGCAGGCAAGGTCGCTGGACCCTCACCTGAGCATCCTGGCACAACTCCCAGCTACTTACACACAGTTCGGCCCTAACTGCATAAAGCCTCAAGGTCTTCTGCAGAAAGTAGGACATACAGGCTAGAAAACTCAGAAAAGAGGGGATGTGTTCACCTCTGCAGCTCTCGGAAAGCCACTATACATACTGGGTAAAGGCCCCGAAGACAGATACTGCCTAAGTCCACACCCCTCCCTTTAGGGAAAATTTCTTAGAGCAAATGGTAATTGTTAATGTTATTATGCCTAGTGGTATTTATCTATTTTTAATTGTTTAATCAAGGGAATTTATAGGTAAAGGTTAAGATGTAATTACAGATGTTTAGATCTTTGAGTAACCACAGCCCCTTGGTTCTTGGTTCTCGTTTACAAAAATGTTCTCTCATCCAAGATCATTGGTATTGCTCAATCTCTTACTGAGATGTAAGCTTTCTCTCTCATTCAAGGTTATTAATATTGTGAATCTCTTACAGAGATGTAACTCTCTCTCAGGATCAGTGAGACCATAAAAATGCTAAATTATTTTAGATAAGATAAATTATATAAATAAAGATAGAAACAAAACCATAAAAGCTTGAAGCCAATCACAAAAGGTGTGAATATGTTGTACAGGGTTTATAAGAGAGGAGATTTAAGGTTAGAATGCTTAATGGCTAACATCTGTTAATATTCCCAAAGTTATAATGATCTACTTATGTAATAAAAACTGACTTGAAAATGCCTGGTCATTTGTCTTTGCTAACTTTGTTAAACTTGAACCATTTGGAGATGCTGAGTCATGACCACAGCTGCAGTTAAGTGTGCACCTTTTTATTCTTATAAATGTTTCCTTATGGAAACTGACCTTCCTGTTCGCTCCTGTAATTATACTCTTTGTGATAAAATGAGCTACCTAATACTAAAGATCTGTTAAACTGATTTAGATTTTGTAAAAGTACACTATAAAAGGATCATGAAAATAAAGTTCCCAGTTTTTCCATGAACTGTATTTTTGGTTTAAAGTTTGTTTTGCTACTAAAAGAGCATCAGTTCAGCTGGGCCGTGGTGGCGCACGCCTTTAATCCCAGCACTCGGGAGGCAGAGGCAGGTGGATCTTTATGAGTTCGAAACCAGCCTGGTTTACAAGAGCTAGTTCCAGGACAGGCTCCAAAGCTACAGAGAAACCCTGTCTTGAAAAACCAAAACCAAAACCAAAAACAAAAAAAAAAAAAAGAGCGTCAGTTCAACCTTTGTAACTTTCAAAACTCAAAATCTTAAAAGGGATAAATTGTATAAAAACCCTATCCCATGACAGTTGCTAGTTTATTGTAAACCATTAAAGCAAATAAAAAACAAAAGCTTATTATCACTCACCCTATAAATGAGTAAATGTCCTTAATATGCCTAGGATTATGCTTGTGGTCACACAAAGTACAAATGTAATTCATTTACAGGGATAAAGTTGGAAGGAGACACCAATTTCTATCTCCCATTATGTATCTTCTGCATATGGTATCAAAGTTAAGCCTAAAGCAGGTAATGCAAAACAAGTTCAAAAGTAAGTTTAGAGTTTGTTTAATATAAAATAGTATTTAAAGTCTGCTGTATTTTAAAAACTGGTTATGGAAATTTTAATACACGTAAAATGGGTAAATTTTATAATACATGACAGGCCAACCCCAGGCTCAAGAAGTACCGTTTTCCTTGCTTGGGACACAGGCCCCATCACAGTAAATTGCATGCTAGCCTCTGTTCAGGACAGGGAAGCATGGGGAAATCAGACTTGCCAGAGTCTGCTGTCTCTGGCTGTGTAGACCTGGCCAGGAAAGCTTCCTCCTTATCTATAGGGAATAGAAATGTCTCCCCACGTCTCCTATGACATGGGTAGGGTGGAGGTGAGGTGTGGGGGATGAATTCTCCCACCCAGTGGAGGATCTGCATCCACATCCTAAATGTCTCAAATAGGCAACGAGCAATGAGTCTTCACTCACTATCTCCTGAACTTGAGGTTGCTGTGAACGGGGGAGGGGGGCACGCTGGGGAGGGCTGTGCCTAAGCCTGCCACCCAACTGCTATGGGAAATGCTACAGCTCAATTGGCCACGCCCTTTACCCTGCCTTTCAATTCTCCTTTTCTTAGCAAAGCTAATCCCAGGGCTCAAAAGTCAACACCTCATTTGGTGACAAGTTCCCAGGGGAGTTTTACAGAAAAGACAGAAGCTCTGCCACAGAGCCAGTCAGCACTACAGGCTGAGCTACGGGTACTCACGTCAACGCTAAGTTACAGTCAGCACTACAGGCTGAGCTACGGGTACTCACGTCAACGCTAAGTTACAGTCAGCACTACAGGCTGGACTATGGGTACTCACGTCAACGCTAAGTTACAGTCAGCACTACAGGCTGAGCTATGGATACTCACGTCAATGCTAAGTTACAGTCAGCACTACAGGCTGAGCTATGGGCACTCACGTCAATGCTAAGTTACAGTCAGCACTACAGGCTGGACTACGGGTACTCACGTCAACGCTAAGTTACAGTCAGCACTACAGGCTGAGCTATGGGTACTCACTTCAACGCTAAGTTACAGTCAGCACTACAGGCTGAACTACGGGTACTCACGTCAACGCTAAGTTACAGTCAGCACTACAGGCTGAGCTATGGGTACTCACTTCAACGCTAAGTTACAGTCAGCACTACAGGCTGAGCTATGGGTACTCACTTCAACGCTAAGTTACAGTTGTCATCCTGTGGCCCAGCTCTTCAGCCCTGTTCCGCTTGCAGACCTGGACGCCAACAGGTCTATGCATGGCTGATAATGCTTCTGGTATGGTTAGCTACACCGGCCCCCCAGACCTGGACTCAGACTAAAAAAAAAAAACAAAAACAAAAACAAAAAACTGTTACTAGTTCTGCTGTATCTGGGAATAATAGGTCTGTTAAAAAAACAACAAATCATTTCTTAAATGAATTATGCCTGACTATGCATCCAAATAACAGTTGGTCCTTGTAGATGATATAAATATTTTCCTAAAAATAAATAGAGCCTTGCAACTCTGCAAAAGGCTTAACTCTACTAGCTGCTGAGAAGGAGAGGCCAACAATTCCTGATTCTGTAGCTGGCCTGATTGGACTCATGGCTGACCACCTGACTGATGGGCATCACAGGTCCTCTACCCTTCTCCGCTATGTCTACTGATCAGTCCCTCTTTATTTAACTGGCTGTTAAACTTTGTCTCTACAACGGACAGCATTTGTTCAATTAATGTACTGAAGGACCCAATGTAACCCCTGTATAATGAGTCAACGATTTGATTCTCCCTGAGACCAGCGGGGAATGAACTGCCCAGAGTGACTCCATTTTGCCTCGTTTTAGCCGGCTGTATGTCGTGCTCTATGCAACTGCTCCCTGTCCCTGTTAAGCACATCCTGCAAAGGAGAGCAGTCTCATGCAGCTGCACCTGCAGTTCTGGGAGTCTATTGTTTTATTACATAAAACAAGTTGTTTTAATCAACTGAATTAAAACTTCTGCCCCTGGCCTGCCTCTGGTGTAATGTAATTATGGTTTTGGTTTTATAAACCCTACCCTCCCTCTCTCCTGGGTAGAGCTCTTTCTGGGATGAGCTTGCTCTTAACTGCTGGCAAATGAAGGCCTCTTCACCTGACTTGTGTCGCAGGTGGACACAGCACCTGCCTGTATCCAGCTGTGTCCAGCTGTATGACTCTTACTATCCACTCGGCCTCTGCGCTGAGCTCAGCCCCCAGAGTCCTCCCCATTCCTGAACCTGCCCCTTCCCTCTCCTTGCTCCCCATTCTCAAACTCATCCAGAAATGGAACCCCAGCTGTGGGAAAGTGGGAAAGTTGGAAATGAGGCTAACCTGAGGACAGTGGTCCTCAGGGAGGAGGTCAGTTTATTCGTGTCAAAGATGCCATTGTCATACCTGGCCTCAGTGGCCATAACATCAGTGGTGAAGGAGGGAGATGGAAAGTTAACAACACCGGAGGAGCCAAGTTTAGCTGGGAAATGTACATATGACCAGGACACTAAAAATACACTCCTTCAGTAAATGCCATCCTAAAGCAAATTAGGGATATAAGAGTCTGGAGCAGGTGTGTGTGTGGTGGTGGTGGGTACTGATAGAGGTACTGGACCCCACTATGCTGGCCAGAACATGGACGTTTCAGGGTGGCTGGGTCATTGGAGAGGCTGCTGCCCAGTCATAGCCAGCATTAACTCTCAAAAGTTCTGCCATTTGCATGAAGCTGTGTGTTGGGAAAGAGCTCGGGCACCCTGGCCAGGCACCCCAGCCATCACCAACAACTGCTTAAGGTAGAAGTAGGAATCCGCGGCTGGGGCAGCAGCCAGCATTCTCCCTGACCCCAAAGCCCTCCTCTGGGACATCCTGACGGGTTCACTAGTAGGAGCTGGCCAAGGGGTTGGCATCAGCACCATCTTCATCCCCTTGGGCTATTTTAGACATCTCCAAACTTTTGCCATACCTGTCGTCAAGCCCATGCTTCTGTATGTCACCCCTGTAGTGGCCTCCATCACACGCCATTAGGAGAAGAGCCCTGTATAACTACGGGGCTTCGGCCTGGCTTTGTCTCTTCCAGGCTGAATTCTGCACCTCTGAGTGGAAGGAAGCACATGCCCAGGGTGTTTGGGTTGCAGCATTGCTACCAGCTCTGGGCCCACTCTGCACTGAGCGGCCTCTTGCTGTCTTTCTGAGGATCTCTGTCACCTCTGTCGCTGCAGCTCCTCATTCCTCGCATTTTTACACCGTGTTTAGTTATGACTTTCCAGTACCCAGCGAGCCCAGCACTACTGTTGAGGTCAGTAACCCCTCCCTAGTAGGCCTCTCTCTACTTAAGGCAGAAACCCACTTTGAGATGCCCTGGGGTAAGAGCATGCTTTTCCTTGTGGATGGATAACACGCTGTGGCTCCTTCATGCTCCTAAAGCCTAAGGGCCTGGGGGAAGGGAAGCAAAGGAGCTGCCCAGGCAGGGGCAGAGGGCAGCAGAGTAGGAGTGGCTTCTCCTCATCTCCTCCACCTCCCGTGTGATGGCTCCCTGTGCTGCACAATTGGCCTCTGGGTGTCTTAGCCACAGGCCTGGTATGCAGAGTACATGGACTGAAGGATGGGAAGTCCTGGAAGAGCCAGGGCCATGCCAGGTCATAGTTAAGAGCTGAGCACTGCTGTGGGGTGTGCAGGCCTGTATTAAATGAGCTGTATGCCCCCTGCCACAGTAACTGGACCTTCTCCAACACTTTCATTAGTCACATCAACCAAGGTTTGGAAGGCTCCTTGCCAAAATAATCAGGACCATTAATAAGAAAAATCATTTGGGACTGAAGAGATGGCTCAGTGGTTAAGAGCACTGGCTGCTCTTCCAGAGGACTCAGGTTCAATTCCCTGGACCCACATGGCAGCTCACACCTGTCTGTAACTCTAGTTTCAGGGCTTCTGACATCTTCACACAGACATATATGCAATCAAAACACCAATGAATATAAAATAAAAATAGATTATATTAAAAAAACAAATATCACCTGTGCTATGACAGGTCTTATTTTTAAGTAAAACTTGAACTCAGGGTTCAAAGGATTCTCCAGCCTTAGCATCCTGGGGAGGGTGGCGTATAGTACATGTATATACCACTGTGGTAAGCAACCTGCACAGACTGTGAAAGGGCACACACCATAAGGACTAGCTCATTGTAGAAACTGATGACATGACAGCGGTATGGTTAAAGGGATGGTTTTTATTGTAGATATGACGGAGAAACAGGCAGAGGCATCTGGAAGAGTCCAGAGCAGAGAGAGAAAGTAGTAGATTGAACATGACCAGGAGAGAGGCAGGAGCAGAGCAGAATGCATGTGAGAAGGAGGAAGAGAGAGTGAGGAAGAGGAAGAGAGAGAGGAAGAGGAAGAGGGAAGAGAGAGAGAGATAGAGAGAGAGGAAGAGAGGGGGTAGAACATGGGGAAGACAGAGTGAGGGCAAAAGAGAAGGCAAGAGAGAGGGCATAGCAGAAATAGCAGGGCTATGAGGAGGAGGAGGAGAAGCAGGGGAGTCTATGAGCTAGGGAGGTTTAAGGCCATGGGGAAGGTGAGAAGGGCTGGGGAGAGCAAGCCGGCCAGCATCAACTCTGAAATGTGTAACAGCTTCTGAGGGAGCCTGGAGGCCAGCAAGCACTTTGGTACACTAATAGGACAGCCATCTGTCCCTTCTGCCAGTGACAAGGGACATGGCTCCTTTGGTAGAGGAGACCCTGCTCCACAAATTCCTGAGGAATGCTGACTTTTGTCTAACCTCCAGGATTTGGGGAAATGGACTTTCCTCTGGACCTGATGCACATGGCTTCCAGTAAAGGGACATGTGGAGGTCAGACTTCTCCAAGCCTAGTAAGGAATCACCAGTCACGGCCAGTATCAGAAGGGTTTCCTGGGTTGGCCATGCTCCATGAATTAGTGAACCTGCTACTGACCCTAGGGAACTAAAAGACTTGGGGTCCTCTGCTGTAGAGGGTGAGAAAATAGGCTCAGACAGATTAGGCGATCTGTCCAGGGTCACAAAGCCAATAGTTTAAGGGAACCCAGACCTCAGAGTCTGTGCTTCTTCTCTACACCTGGGTATAACTCATAATATGCACGATAACAGATATAACCCACGATACATAAAAGTATTATGGGTATAACCTATAATAGGCCAAGCTTTCTCGCTCCCAGAACCACAGAGAGCATCATCTCTGGAGCAGGCACTCTCCCTACTCAAGCTTTCTTTACGACACAGGACCACAGAGAGCATCATCTCTGGAGCAGGCACTCTCCCTACTCAAGCTTTCTTTACAACACAGGACCACAGAGAGCATCATCTCTGGAGCAGGCACCCTCCCTGTTCAAGCTTTCTTTTCGACACAGGGCCACGTGTAATCTCGCTTTTTTCCTCCTTCAACAAGTGACTCATTTAAACACTTCAGAAACTGCCTCTTCTAGAGCCCCAGAGCGATTCTGTTTTCTTTTCGCCAGGAAACCTTAAATATTTTCATCTGAGGGACCACATGAGTAATTCTGGACCAGTGACTATGTCTTCTGGGTAAATTCCTCTTGAAATACTTCACTCGGCAGCTTCCACAGCCTCCAGGGAAGATGGCCTGCCCCTGCCCCACCCCCAACTAAGCTGTCAGAGTTCCAAATTGCTGCCACCAGACACACACCCTGCAGGTTCCTGTCACTCCCATGTTGCTGAGCAAACAGGGTACCTGACTCATGGGCAGCTCGAGGCTCACTCACACTGCACCTTTCTTTGGGATCACTTGCTGCTCGTGTGTACACGAACACAGTTGACATGGCCAGGTGAGATGGCTCAGTGGGTACCGTGGATAAAGACACTCGCCACCAAACCTGACAACCCTGGGAACTAAGTGGTGGGAGGGAAAGAATGGACTCCCAAAGTTGTCCTCTGACCTCCACATGAATGCTGTACTCTAGCATAAGCACCTGTACACACAAGCACAAATAAATGTAATAAGAATAATATATTTGTGCCAGGCATAGTGGTACACACCTGAAATCCTAGCACTCGGGAGAGTGAGGCACAAGGTTGTGAATCTGGGGTCAGGAAGGTCAGGAATTTCTAGGCCAAACACCGCACAAAGAATGATGGAGTGAGTGACAAGGGGCAGCACAGGGATGAAGACAGCAGCAGTGGAAGCCTCCCTGGGTGGCCTGGATCATTTTCCAGAAAAAGTAGGAGACTTAAGCAGCTTTCCCACTTCACTTTCAAAATACACGAGAAAGATCTCTGTGAGTTCGAGGCCAGCCTGATCTACAAGAGCTAGTTCCAGGACAGGTTCCAAAGCTACAGAGAAACCCTGTTTTGAAAAGAAACAAGCAAACAAACAAAAATCAAAACACACAAGAAAGGTTCCATTTGGAAATGACAAAAGGGGTCAATTTGAGGAAATTGCAAAAAGAAACAAAATTTCTCTGTATAAAGGCAGTGCCTAAGGTCTGATACAGAGAAGGGATCCGTGGCTGGGGGAAGGGTAGCAGGCCCTCCACAAGCTGCTAATCATTCACTTAGTCCTCACAGGTATACACAGTACTTCAGAGGCACAGGCAGGGAAACTGAGGCTCTGTGAGGTCACTATTGTCATGCCCTATGAAGATTTCTGCAATTTCCCAGCATGGACTTCTCCCCGCTTACACATGCCATGCCCCTGCCTTTGGGGACACCTCCTCCTCCAGCTCCACCCCAGGGTGTATCCACTCATTGTAGAGTCTATACAAGGCCTCCTATGGAGACCTGGCCAGTCTCCGGGCTTTGGAACCTGCCAGATCTGCCCCCTCCCAACAGTCTTCTTTCTGGTTCTCTCCAGCTGCCCATCTTGGTCTCTTGATCATCCTGATGGACAAGATGGAGCAGTGGCTCATGGTTCCCTAGAGAAGGTTCTGGAAGTCAGCTGGGCTATAGTAACAATGTATGGTAGTTGTTGCTTTTTAGACAAAGTCTCACTTATGTTGCCCAGGGTTGCCTGGAACTTGCTATTGTAGACAGGGCTGGCCTTGAACTCATAGAGCTACACTTGCCTCTGCCTTTAGGGTGCTAGTATTAAAAGCGCACACCACGCCTCCCAGAGCATGACAGTCTCTGTGGTGAGACTTTCCAAATGAGCCCCCCTTTTTGCTGATAAAGCTTGCTTTATCTGTTGCGCCAGGGCCTATCTCCCTTCGGGGCTTCCTCCTTCAACACCTCTATTACAGTCAAGCTGCCCTCTATGAAGCTCTGCATACTGAGTGCCACTGTTCATGGACTACTGCCCCATCTTATGAGATAGAGCAGGGAGGCTCTGAAGTCTTCCTGAGGTCACCCAGACAGTAAGCAGCAAGGTCAAGGTTTCAGGGGCAGTGAGCAGGTCACACGCCAGAGAGAACAGCCATACAACTCTGTACTTCACAGCTGATGGCAAAAAAAAAAAAAAAAAAAAAAAGGCTGGAACGTTCAGAAATACAGGGAAATGGGATCTTAAACTGCAGGGCCCTGGAGGGCTCTGGCCTAGCCTACACTGACCCTCATGGAAGGCACTTCATGTGTTTCCTGAGTGGGCACATGAGCTGACTAAAGAGATTCAAGACTCTCTGAGTCCTCAGGACCTCTGTTTTATTAGACAGAAAACTGTGCCCCAAAGAAAATGTGTAGCCACTCAGTTTAGCTGTAGAAACGAGCCAACATCAGCAATTCATAACTTAAGAGCATCAGAGCGATGCCAGCTCAGGCAAGTCTCTGCTGTTAAGAGATGGAATTTGATGCTGGATGTGGTGGCAAATGCCTTAAATCCTGTGCTGGGCAGGCCAAGGCAGGGAGACACTGAGTTCTGGTCAGCCTGGGCTACATAGCAAGACTCTGACTCAGAAAAATCACATAACAACAATTCAACGTTTAGAATTTGTCAGTTGGCAAGTAGCTGAACCACGGGGCCTGAGGCTACCGAGAATCTCTAATGCTGGATTACTGTGTCTCTGTAGCCAAATGCCTGAGCTTTTCAACTTACAAATTGGAGATGTGTATCTTTAGCTCACGGCTATGGAGGGGTCAGTCAGTCTCTGGTTATTAGGCTTTGTTTTTGTCTTACGGGAGGTAGCACATCATAGTGGCAGTGTGTGATGGGGCAAAGCTACTCACCTCCTGGCTGGACAACTAAAGAGAGGCAAACCTTATCCCCCTCCCACTAGGCCTTCCCTTTTTAAAGTCCCCACCTCCCCCCAACTGAGGACCAAGCCTTCAACACATGGACCTTTGAGGACACCCTGGAACCAAACAATAGCAAACACTGTACCAGAATCTGGTAACAATTCCATCTGTGCTAAGAATGGAGATATAGCCTGCCACCCATGCACTCAGCAGGCTGAGGCAGGAGGATTGTGAATCTAAGGCCAGATCGTACTATATATGGAGAAACAAAAACAACAGCACCCCTTCCATTCATGTGACAACATGATCACGCTCTAGTTCAAGACGGACATGTCGATATTCCGTTCTCTGATGAGGAAACTGAGCTTTAGCATGTTCGAATAACTTGTCCCCTGTTCCCAGCTGGTGTTGGGCATGCAGTCAGACAAGTAGTTAGTGACCAGAGAATGAAGGCCTGGGATTCCCCACGTGAACCCTCCTAACCATCCTCCCCTCCTCCATGAGGCATCTTTTGAAATTCCGCCCCCAAACTCTTCCCTGCAGCTCCTCCATTCCCCTGCTCCCCTTAGCTGGCTTCCTCGGACATGTGCAGAGTCCCACAGACCCAAGGTGTGCTTGTATGAGTTAATGGCTCCCACAGTGGGTCCAAAGCCAGCAGCACTGGTGTCAAGGGAGCCTATGTCCATTGGCGTGCATGTGCCCAGATCCTGACAGGTTGGCTGAACCTGAAAATCTAGGGGTGCTGGTGCCCCCTGAATGGCAGAGCTGGCTTCCTCACAGACTCAGCACTGGAGATTTTTCTTCTTGTTGCTGCCCTCATCTTATGGATGAGCCAGTTAAGGCTGGCAGGGATTTCATCGTAACCAGGAAAGAGGCAAATAATTGCATTTTGATACAAATTCACATCAGAGATTTACACAAAAACTGAGGGTCTGGATATGTGTAATTGAATAACGCAGAATGACATGAAAGAGGCGGGGCAGGAAGGGGAAAACGCCAGGGGCTGTAGGCTCCTAGTGCTCTGAGGGTGGCCGGACCAGGGTCCCTGCACCTCCTCCTGTTCCCTGCCACCCCAAGTCAGCTGGGCCTCCAGAGCATCAGCAAACAACTTCCTCTGTTATTTTCACTCTTGTATTTACAAAGGCGAGAAATGGTGTCAACACATTTTCAAGCATTTCTGACAGACATGCATGACTTGCAGCTGGCAGCCACCTCCTCTATTAACAGAGTACATCTCTCAGGGCCCCAAATCAGCTCTGACTCCTGCGTGGAAACCACCACAGGTCACCTTCGGGCTTGCCCCTGAATTTTCTCAGTGCTGTGTGTATCCACATGGAGTCCACCCCTGTGTAGAATCTCATTGCCAACACCCACGGCCAACCCTCAAAACTTCCTCTTTTCTCACACCCTAGTTGAGGGCTCGGGGTTTGTGTTTTTTTTTAATCTTCCTTTAGCACTTTCTCTCAAATATTTGCAGATAATTAATTCACTGTTAATTTGCCAAGGATGCTTTCTTTATATTTTGTAAATAGAAAGCCAGACCCAGTAAACTCCCTCAAGTTTCCTTCCTCCTTTCTTCCTCCATTCTTTCTTTCCTTCTTGCCTCCTCCTTCCCTTTCTTTTCCCCCACCTTCCTATTTTTTTTTAAGTGGGGCTAGGATGGAACCTAGGGCCTCACACACGGTGAGCAGGTGCTCTGACGCTGAGCGACACCCTGACGACAGCATATCTTTAACAAGTCGTGTTAGAGAGACAGAAGGATGCTTGCTGGGAAAGGCGAAATGCCTTAAGGGATGAGACAAGGGTGCCAGGGTGGTCGATCCTGTTGCCTCTCCAAGGCAGGAGCTGTGCCTCCTTCCTCCATCTCCACAATCTAGCTGGCCAGGATGCCCATGTGGAGGGTCGAGGGGTTCCGAGTGAGTCACAGGAGCAGCTGCAGACCCAGTGACTGCACGCACACCCACTATGGCTTTCAATCGCTATGTTTAGAAGGCCACAGGAAACTCCCTTCTGGTGTCTCTACCTGTGCAGATGTGCTGGCATCCCCCTACCCCTGCCCACCTGCACTGCTTCTTTCTGGGCCTTGCCGTGGGTCCCCTCCCTTAGGCCAGGCTCACAGCTCTTCCCAGCAATGAGCGCTCCTCCCAGCTTACCCCTCCAGAGTTCTCTACAGGTCAGAGTTCAGCAGTCCAGGACTCCTCTCTCCTTCCTGCTCCTCCCTGCTTAGACTTTAGGGCCTGGTGAAATCAGAAGATGCACGATCCTACAGATCAGAGGGGCTGTGTTGCCTCCCCTGCCCTGGCTCTCAGCCTGGACCGCAGACTCACCTGCGATAACTAAGAACAGTGTCTGGGCTGCGCTGAAGACCAAAGACAGCAGGGCCCTAGGATGAGGGAGGCAGACATCACTCTCCGTCCAGGCTCCCCAGGGGTTTCAGTGGTAGCCAAGGCAAAAGCAGGGTTCCCTGTGGCCAGTGTCCTTCTCTGCTGGCCAGTTTTATGTCAACTTGACACAGTCTATAGTCATCTGAGTGAAGGGAACCTCAGTTA
This sequence comes from Ondatra zibethicus, assembly GCA_004026605.1. NCBI lineage: Eukaryota > Metazoa > Chordata > Mammalia > Rodentia > Cricetidae > Ondatra > Ondatra zibethicus. The sequence continues at coordinate 25,438 of PVIU01008422.1, forward strand.
AGAAAATGCTTCCATAAGATCGGGCTGTAGGCAGGTCTATCTAATTAAGCCTCAGAGACACTGATCATTGCCTTGGCATCCAAATATCAGGTCTGTGGCTTCCCTGTTCAGGACATACACTCACATAATTTACAAGCTCCCCTGCCCCTAGCCACCAGACCCACTCCACAGTGACAAGTCCTGACAGTGATCAGTGCCACTCCTGCATTCAATGTGGAAGTTCTACAGCTCAGATCTGAAACACTTCTGTCTCATTTGATGTGTGTTACAAATTCTTCTAGCCATTCAACAAACACAAGCGATGGTTCTAGTGCCCGGGCTATGTGTAGATGATTGGGAGATTCTTTGGCTGAGAGCGGGGCTAATGAACAGGACAATGAAATGGTCTGTGCATGCCTCAATTGAGAGAAGCCATCTCTCCTAGTGCGACAAGCACCACACACATGCTTTTGGAGTAGGGCAGCTGGATTGAGGGGCAGGCTGGGCTATAAGTTACTGTGCCAGTGTACCCCTCTTTGCACAACACCCCATCCAGAGCAACTGTGCAGATAGGAGCTTGAGCCCATATTACTGTCAATGCTTGTAATAGCTGTCACCTCAGACTTATGGAAAAGGATGACATGAGAGACAGCCTTGTGACTTAGTAGCGTATCCAGAATATACCCACAGAGGAAATGCCTATAAATGTGGTGTGGTACAGAGAATGCCAGCCATGACTATTCTCTCCTCCTTTCTTTCTCAGGATCCCTAATTGGATTAGCAGTTGATAATTTTATTTTCTTGCCTCCCTTGCAGCTAGCTACCACCATGGAAGCATTTCTGGCTGGTGGGATCCAGGAAGGACCTGTTTCAGATCTCTCAGAAAGGTCTGAGCGTAGCCCCTCCCTCATCCTACTTAGTACTCCTTGTGGGAGGTCATGAAGGAGGCTGAAGCAGGGTCCATAGGGGTGAACATTACAGACATGTAACATCTGTAACATCTGTGGGGCAAATCTCTCGACAAAGTCTGGGGTGTTCAGAGTACCTTGCCATTCTTGCCCTGCCTATCACCGTGGCATGGGAGAAACCAGACTTCTCTTCTTTAGGCTGCTGTGGGGTGTCTGTCTCACACAGTGAACCTATACATGGTTCCAGTACAAAGGGAATAGCGTCCTGGGTTATCCTACCCTAGATTTCCCACCTATGAGATAGAAATAGTAACCTCAACCTTTAGAAGGAATTTGCAGTAAGATAGGAAAAGTGCCTTGAGAGGGGCTGGCAGGTAGCAGTGACAGACAGCATCATGGTTTCCCTTCCAGTAATCTGTCCAAACCCATGTGGCCATTCTGGAAAACTCCAACAGATAAAATAGAAAGCACAGCTAACTTTCTGTCTGCAGGCAAGCTGAGAAAAATGGACAGCTAGCTAGCTACAGCACAGCCTCGGGGGGTGTGCCTAATGAGAAGTCAGCAGGTGGCCGGGCAGGGAGAACTATGGCATCATACGGCATCATGATTACAGTCACCAGCACTTCTGGAACTAGCACCGTGGATGGCAGCACTGAAGCCACTGTGGGTTGTCTGTCCAGCTGCTACATTGAATGGCTTCTGTCTATGCCTTCCCTTTATCGCCCCATGGCCTCTGCAGGTCTGAGACGACCTGGCTGAAGGCAGCAATGCCTGGATAAGAACCTCCCGTCCCTAGCTGAGCTGCTCCTGTTCAGAGTCTTGGGGACATGACCATTTGGGGACACAGCATCTAGTCTGCCCTGCATCTTTAAGAGTCCTGGAGGGGCAGTTCCCCCTGATCCCCAGCAAGGCCCTTCCTCTACGTTACCTCGGCAATCTGACAGCATCATGGCCTACATGGAAGGTGAGAGAAATGAAGGATGGGGATGGCTCAATCAGGTCCAAGTTAGATGGCTTGGACTCGCCATCGAGTGGGACTTGGACCCGCTGTGTGTGGGGCTGTGTCCTTGTCTGGAGAGAAAGCACATGCATGTGCATATATACACATGCTCAGTTGGGTTCCCTTTGACACATGCAGAGGTATTTTCAATGTGTCATTCTGGGAACTTGGGACAGGTGAACACAGCCATCCCCACCCTCCATTTAGAACATCACAGACAGCCCTGCCTCAACTTCAGATTTATTTATTTACTTTTTCCAGCAACATCAAAAAGTGGGCTGCTTCTTTTCTCCCCGAACTTGAAAAAAAAAAAGAATCCCTTAAAAATGGTTTTTCTAAGCACCGCAGTCAGCCAATATAAACAAAGCCTCGCATTGACTTCATCTGGCCTAGTTTATCTGATAAGCGGGCTGCTGCTGAGCTCAAAGACAGATGCCAGAGATTCAGGGTGCTCAGTGCAACAATTCTCTCAAGATGTCCCCAGCACATAACGACAGCCACAACTGATTTTAATGGAGACAAATGCAGCAGGACAAAGCATTCCTGTCTTGGGATTTTCTAGTGAGCAGAGTATTGGGCTTAATAATGATAGAGTCCCCATAGCAAAAGCCTTGGGGATAACCCTGGAATATTATCTCCCAAACAACAGGCTCACCAATATAACCAGGGCTGACTGCAGAGCAGCAGAGAACATCACAGCTGTAATAGGGAAGAATTTAGTTAATAATCTCAATTACCGGGACACGTGCATACATCTAGCTTAAAAGGAGCTCTTGGCAAATCAAATTCACAGATCTTTGTGAACAAAAATCACCTAGCAGGCTGTTTTTCTCACATGAGCTTCTCTGTGTGTGGCTGCATCTCTCTCTCCTAGGAGACTCAAGTCACTGCCACGGCTCCCCTGTCCCTCCTTCCAATGATATCATTTAATTATCTACTCTCGTATCAGATAGACAAAGTGGCCTTTCTGAATCTTGGCAGAATGGCAGAGAACTACACTGGGATGTGGGGAAATGACCACGCTGTCACTGGGAGCCCAGCTTCAGAGAACACCACAAAAATAACTCAAGGGCTGCATACTGGGTTGGGGGTATAGCTCAGCCATATAGTGCTTGCCCAGCATATTTGAGACCTTAGTTCAAATCCTAGTGCAGCAAGGACTGGAAGTTACATACTGACTTGGGCAATGAGCCCAGCAATGTTGGCAGTAGGGTTTTTGTCACATGAAAAAAAAACTATTTATTTAGCCTGGAGGTTATCTGTGCATACCTGTATGCACGTAATCACGTAACCTGTACACACATGTGTGCATATGTGAATGTGAGTGCATGCATGTGAGTACCCATGTGTGCTTGCATGTCAATACTCCCACACACCTATGGGTGTTAGGTGTGCACTGTGCAGATGTGTCTACATGTGCACACCCATTTGTGGTTGTTAATCTTCATTGTCAACTCGACTGACTTGAGAAATGTCTGAGAGATTATTACAGAGCAATTCTGGGTGTGTCTAAGGGCACTTCAGTAGAGGATGAGTTAAGTGGGGAAGATACCACTGGGATGTGGGTGGTGTCATCTCCTAGGCTGGGAACCTGACAGAATAGAAGGTGAGGAAAAAGAAGGTCCTCAGTGCAGACTTGCTCTCTCTGCTTCCTGGATGCTTTGAGCTGCTCTGTTCTGGTCCACCATGATGGACAAAACTTCTGAAATCATAAGCCAAAATAAATTGTTCCTCCTAATCTGAACAGTGCTGTGTATGTGCAACTGTGCATAAGCATGTATGTGTGTGTATACACACATGTGCAAACACATTCAAGACGTTTCCCGTGTGCCCAGCTTGAGGCACTTTATAAACCTCTGCTGGTTCATATGAGATCAAAATTCGACTTAATCTGACTTACTGCATCCACCTGAAGTCCTTTGGGAGGGAACCGGTGTCCACTTTGAGAGAAAGCACCTTATAGACATACCACAGGACTCCTTGGCCCAGGTGGGCTCCTGGAGAAACAGGCCCAGCTTTGGTTTCTCAGCTAAGCTTCCAATAAGCCTGTGTGCAAACTCTGATTTGATAGTGACTGCTGGCCACACACTGTCCCACATATAACACGTGTAAATTTTAACCCAGAAAACAGAATCAGATAAGAAGACAGAGGGGGGTGGGGATAGGACAGAGTAGACAGGGGCCTTTCTACCAGCCTTTGTGGCATACTAGAGGTACTCACCATGGTCATGGGCGAATACCATCATGTCCAGCCCCTTCAACATCTGAGCCAGCTCATCGTAACGGCCGCAGTGCTCCCCAGCGCCATGGGACACAAAGACGAGGGCCCTAGAGGATAAGAAGGGAACAGTCAGGAAAGCCACAGAAAAGACTGCTGGAGCAGCTGGGGAACTGACACCAAATCAGCAATGACCCCAGCTCCCTGTGCCATCCAGTAAGTGAGGCACTAGAGTTAAATGCAGTTCCAGAGTTGATGGGACAGAGCCCACAGCTTGGCTCGCTTTCTGATGGACTCTGAGCAATGTCCCCCCAGGCTTCCCCTCTTCGCCTGGAAAGCCAGTCCCTGAAAGGCCATGGGAGGTCATAGGTCATCATGACCTATGCCAGGGTCAGGCAGGGAGCTAGCACCTAGCGGGTGGCACCCTCACCAGGACCATTTGTTTCTGGGTGACAACACAGGGCACGTGGATTCTGAAACAGTTTTCAAGCAGAAATCACAGAGTAGAGCCTGAGAGTCCCCTTCAGGTGAGGAGCTCCTGACCATAATGACGACGGTGACAGCCACAGCCCATTGCACCTGGCCTTACAGCCTGTCAGACCCTCTGACAACTGCATATGAAAGGATTTTAGTTCTCTGTTGTTGCCTCTACAGATGACAGCGGAATTCAGAGAAGTTAAGCCTAAGCTTCACAGTAGATTAGTAAGATGACAGTCAGAATTTGTCACCTCTGACCTGGCTTTAAGGCCTCCAGTGTACTGACACAGGACTCAATACAAAACCCACCCAGCCCCTCTCTGGGCCCCTTCTGCACAGCCCAGCCCCCATCGTTTACCACAGGGTGTGGCAGCATTGGCCGTGTGCATTTGCTTCCTAACTTCCCTGCCACCAGAGCTCAGCTCTGAGGCGTGGACCTCAGAACTACCCCAGCCTTGCACCCTGGGCCAGCCCTACACACAGGCTTGGTAAGCGACCAACCCACTCAAAAGCTGTGTTCTTTCCACAGTCCCTCCCACCCAGTCAAGCCATGCAGGCTGCTAACAGTGTGGGTCTGTTTCACCCTGCTCCATATTTTAATCTCCGAGAAAATCACCTTTGGCATATGTGTTTCCTGCCTCTTCCTAAGGACACTGAGACCTGCTCCCCCACCTGTTGGGTTCCACAGATACACAAGGTGCTGTATTCACTTGGACATCAACAGGCAATGACACCTGCCTGCTTGATATTCCTGGGGTAAGCAGACAAATGTTTTCCATGTTCCTCTCAGCTGCTGGGGTGTGTGCCTGGGATTCCAGCATCCCCCATCTTCACAAGGTATCCACTTCCCAAGGGATGGTTCAGGGGTGCCCATTCTTGGGACTATGGGTTTCTATGGTGACTCAGTCCATGGTTACTAACAGAAAAGTGGTCAAGCTAGATTTTGCAAATGTTTCAGCTCCTTACCAGGGACCATGGCAGAGGACGTCAGAGGGGTCACTTGGGATCTAAAAAAACAGTACAGGCACCATTTCCATGCTCATGACAGTATCCATTTCCTGGTCAATACATGACAGCAGTGATACTTGTTCGGCATAACTTCCTTTTACTCCAGTCACTCGTGACCTCAGCCCTATCTGAGTATCACTGGGGAGCGCCTGAAACCACTGGCATGCGGGTCCCTCTCCAGAGACCCCGGGTATGACTGGTCTGGAGCTGGAGAGGCTCCTCATGGCTCATGCACAGCCAAGGCTGAGAAACACCGCTCTGGTCAATGGTCAAGATGCTGCTCAGAGGCTCTCTGAGACTCCATAGAGATAAAAATGCAGCCACTGTGGACACTTAGCAGCTACTTCTAAGTCACAGCCTTCCCAGGGAATGTGCTGGTTGAGCCATGGCTTTTGTCCACAAAGGCATGCAACTTTCAGGAGCTTACTGCTGTCGCCTCTTGGGAAGAAACTGACTGCGTGGCTATCTGTAATAGGAGCAGGGTTGATGGCTTCTCTGTACTGGGACTCCACTGCAGTCCCAGTGGGCATACTCAGACTCACCCGGTAGGCAAGCCTTACGCTGTCACACAAAGTGGCTATTTGTAGCTCCAGGTCTCAGATCTGGCATGGAACCCATTTTGACAAGCCAGCACACACACACACACACACACACACACACACACACACACACACACACACACACACACACACACACACACACACACACACACACACACCATGCATGCATGTTATATGTTTGTTGGGTCTTAATCTATCTGACTAAGTGAAATCAAGTAAGGCTGCTTAAAGCTCTTCAGAGATCTTTGTGACAAAACAAATCCTCAGAAACCCCACCACCTTCCTCCACTCCTTTACTCTCAGGAGCCTTTAGCTTTAGCTTAGCTTCCTTCTGGTTCCCTGACATGCCAGTCAGGGCATGTTACCAGGGCATGCTTAGCTGGGAAAGCCTCCTGTCTGACCATCTCCTTGATATAAGTGCACTCCCCATAGCTGGTGTTAATGGATGTCCCTAGACACTCAGTTCAAAAGATAGCCCACAGCTCCCTCTCCTAAACAGGTTTGGGCAGGCTTGAGTGCCTTCTTACTGTGTGTATCCCCACCTGTACCACTGCGCCTGCTGAAACTTCCTGCTTGCCTGCCATCTTCTCTTCTCAGCTTCCTCCATCCTGAGGTCTCAGACTCAAGGGACTCCCTCCAGCGCTTGTTACCACCATTTGTCACTTCTGGGCACAGAGGCCCTGCCTATCTTTCTACTGTGATCTTCCCAACCGCGATGCCAATGCCCAAGGCAGTAGTATAGGACCGGACACCTTGCAAGAGAACTCCTCCAGTATACCTGGCCCGGATTCCTCTGTCATGGCAGCCTCAGGTTTAGAGCACAGGATAAAGAAGGACCTGTGGCTTTCTGCCATCTGGCTTTCCCGGGGTACTGCCCCTCTACATACACGCCTGCGACTGTCCCTAGAACTCCCTCTGTATGCCCCGCTAAGCCCGGTGGTTTTATGTCCTGGCCCATGGTTCTGCTTTTTGTGTGATCATTCGAAGTGAATGGCTGGCCCCCAGCTCCAGGATTGTTAGTGGCACATCCACAGTCACCCCTGGAAGCTGCTGCCACTCAGAAGCTTCTCCTTTGGGGTTTCACAGAGCATTGGAATCAAACTTCTGCATGAAGGAATCTGTGACAGAGCTTGAGAAGAAGGCGTAAGAGCAATCTGGTGCTGCTGAGCAATGCTCTATGGGAGGAAGAGCAGCCCAGTGCAGCAGAGCAATGCTCTTTGGGCCCACAAGACTGGTGCGATGCAGAAGTCAGAGAAGTTGTCATCACCTGAAAGATGCCCTCATAAGATCAGGCCTGTGACCATTTCCTCAGTGGAGGAGTGGAAGAAGGGTCATCAGACCCTCACCTAAGAGCCTAGAACCTTCCTGCTATGCCCACATAGCTGCATATGATGTGCCAGAGTATGGAGGTAGAAGGTTGGCTGAAGGGGGTACACCATGGTGCAGCTTCCATGAGGTTGTCATTCCCAATAGGATGGAACTCTTGGGTGAGTTTTAAGGTACCCTACATGCCTTTAACTCCACACACAAATTCTTGTAACTCCCATAAATTCATTGGCTCTATATGCTGGACTCTGCCTCTTGTGAATACCCTATTTAGACATTTGTTCACATCTCCCCAAGAAAAGTCAAGCTTGATTTGATTGTTGGTAACCATTGATGACCCCAGGAAAGTCCTTGGACTACTCTGACCCTTAGCAGGGAAAGACAGAAGTCACCATTGTACCTAACATGGCCCAGAAGTATGGGAGCTTATTAGAGCCAGACCCTGGGGACTGTGAGATAAAAGCACAATATTGCCCCAGGCTGCACACATCTTCTTAGCTGAGCAAGAAAGATGTTCAGCAAAAGGGGACATACATATGAGGGAACAGGCAGGAGAGCCCTACTTCAGTGGACTGGCCTTTGAAGGAAGGCCTAGGACAAAGTTATCTGAGGAGCAAAGCCCAGGCCTGATGAGAGCTCTCTGATTAGAGGGACAGGTGCACCAAATTCAGGCACAGGAAGGATGCCTAGCAGCATCCAGGCATTGCTTGGTGGTGGTGACAGAGAAAGGAGGGGCTCTTAAGGGTGGGCAACATGGGGGAGCTGGGAAGCTTCTCTAAGAAAAATGGTACCCAGCAGGGTGGTGACCTGATATGACTTCTGTGCTAAGCTCTCGGGGCTACTGTGCATCATAGAGCCAGGAGCCAGGAGGATACTTGTCAGGGAGCTGATGCAGCCAAGCCCTGAACAGGTGCCAAGGGAAGCAGGCCAGGGCCGTCCCGCCTCCCCTGGCATCCCATATCCTCAACAAAGGACCATAGCTGAGCATCAGCAGAGCCGTTTGTGCAGACAAGGCAGGACCCACAGCAACAAAATTTAGGTTGCAGAAGAGGCCGCACAGATCTTTCCCCTGAAACTTCCCTACGGCTGCAGCCAGACGGGAGCCAGGCGTGCAAGGGGAAGGCAGTGGCTGTGGGAGGGGCAGCAGGCCTCAGAAGCAGATGGCCTGCCTGGCACACAGCCCTGCGAGGAGGGGCCACCCTGGAAACCATTTGGAACCTGAGATAAAGGAGCCAGAGGCTCAAAGCTTTTCAGAACGAGTGAGCCCTCACTGGGTGGCAAGGCTCTTCCTCCAAGCACAATGAACTTGCCCCTCTGGTCTAGTCTTGCTGAGTCTTAGTTTGTCTGCTTGTGAAGTAGAGATGAGCCCACCACCGCACACCTCAGATGGCGCTGCTGGTCAGTGAGACACAGGTGTGCAGCCCTCATGAGGTATGAAAACCTATTCGAGTTCAGGGCTCTCCACAGCATATTCCTAGGCCTCCACAGACCTTGCTTTCTACCCCTGTGGAAAGGGGATCCCAGAGTTTTTGAGATGGAAGGAGATAAGGGCCTTGTGCTGGCTACTTTTCTGTCAACTTGACACAAGCTACAGTCATCGGAGGGGAAAGAGCCTCAGCTGAGAAACTGCCCCCATAAAAGCAGGATGTAGGCAAGCCTATAGGGCATGCATTTTCTTAGTGACGTGGAAGGGCCCAGACATTGTAGGCAGCGTCACCTCAGGCTTGTGGTCCAGGGTTCATAAGAAAACAGGCCGAGCCAGTCATGATGAGCAAGCCACTAAGCAGCACTTCTCCATGGCTTCTGCTTTAGCTCCTCTCTCCAGGTCCCCACCCACTCTGGGTCCCTGCCCTGGCTTCCCTCAGTGGACTGTGTGATTCAGGATGCACATCTGTCTTTATAAACCCTTTCCTCGCCAAGCTGCCTTTGATCATGGTGGTTTTTTCACAGCAGTAGCAACCCTAATTTAAGACAGGCCCAGAAAAGCACCCAAAGGCTCTGAGTAGCCTTTGCCTTTGAAGCATCTCTTCTGCCTCCCCAATCCCTGGGTGACAAGCGAAACCAGTGACCATAGACCTGTCACACTCTTATCCTTCCCCACCAGCCACCTGCTCCAGGAGGCTGAGCAAGACCCCTGGGAAAATAGGCAACAGGCAGCAACCACAGTCACCTGGGGACACCCGAGCCCAGGGCTGAGAGAACCAGGGCTCTCCCTTCTGTTCCCCACAGGACTTTGGACTTGGTGGGCCCTGCTTCACCTGCTCTGCCTATCTATGGAGCAAGGCCTGATGCCCTCCTAGTACTAGGTGGGGAGACTTGGCTCCGTCCCACCCACACGTGTGCTCCAGGACAAGGGGAGAAACAGTAAGATGGGAGAGATGCTCTGCTTGAGAGCGTGCAGGCAGAGGGACACAGCGCCCATTCCTACCCGAGAGCCGCTTGGACTGGGGAAACGCAGACACCAGTGCCTGCCCCCACCCCGCCAGGGCTTCCCCTGAGGAGGGGTGATGTGTGCTCTTCCTTCCTGTGTGTTCCCTAGCACCCTATTCACTCAACTGCTTGCTTCATCATTCACCTCTTAAGCTACAGCTGCCAAATCTTATGGCTGTACAACACGTAAAAGATGCGTCTCTGGTCCTCAGGTGGGACTGTGAGAGTGAGCTGGACTCCTTCCGGACTCTGTTGAAATCCAAATTTAACTCCTATTCCCTACTTGGGGTTCCAGGAGGCTTGAGCTCGTCGTCCCTGCCTCTGGCAGGCCTTCCCGGTAGAAACAGGGCAGGGGATAAGGACAGGTCCGCACCTGCCAAGGGTCACACAGTCTAGACGAAATGGAAATAAACTTGTCCTCTGCTACCCAGATAAGTAACAGTGATCTCACTAAGGTGTAAGACCATGGGTTGAGAAGCCCAGCATGATGGTGGGAGAGGAGGGATAGGTCTGTAAAACAGCCATGTTGACAGCTGCCGCTTGTCTGGATGGGTGCTGGTCTAAGAATATCACTGCAAGTTGATTCGTCGAGCCCTCAAAGAAAAGAAAAGAAAAACCCACCACCTAAGGTTTTGATCTCCATTCTGCAGACGGGGGAAATGAGGTTCAGAGTCTAACCAAAGAGCTTGCTTGAGCTCATATAGCGAACAGGCTTTGGACACAATCTCTTCTGCAACCTAAATTTTGTCACTATGGGTTCTACCTTGTCTGCACAAACAGCTCTGCTGATGCTCAGCTATGGTCCTTTGTTGAGGATATGGGATGCCAGGGGAGGCAGGACAGCACTGGACCACTTCGCTTGGCACCTGTCCAGGCCTTGGCTGCAAGTCTGCCCTCCTGAACACCATATAAATGAATCACAAGAAGATGTCATGTCATGGTGGGTGACCATGTCAGGCTACAAAACCCACCCTACTCCAGACTGACCACTTACTCCTCTGGCCTCCTGTCCCTGTTCTCCCCTTTCCCACCTTGTCCTCCAACCACACAAGACATATGTTTTTCTGTGCACCAACTCTATCTATGCCCTCCAACCTGGTGAAAGCTGACCTCTAACCCTATGAACACAAAAGTCCTCAGTAGCTTTCCACACTAGATGATCACTCCCTTCAGGGGCCTTAAAACCTCTGTCTTTATTTGGTTCATCCAGCATCTGTCAGGACCTGGTATAAGCAGATCCTTTGTTCCTTGAGGAGAAAGACCACACTCCACAGACTCATCTTGGTATCCCATACCCAGGAGCATGGCCTGAGCCATAAATGCCATGTGGGTGGATGAACAGATGGATGGGTGGACAAATGGATGGATGACTAGGTATGGGAAGAAGGACAGTGGAAAGAAGGACAGAAGGATGGACGGATGGATGAATGGACAAATGAATGGACGGATGGATGGATGAATGGACGGATGGGCAGAACTCTCAGAGCATCTGCTCAAGTCCTGGAGGCATCTCCTACTGCTATTTACTTAACTATGTAAAAAAGGACCCAGTTCCCTTCAGCCCATCTGCCCCAAATGCCTCCTGTCACCCACAGATGACCCTGTTTACCACACAGACAAACACTTCTATAGAGAAACTGAACAGAGAAAGCACGCAGGTGGGAACCACTAGCATTGGGGCATTCAAGGCAAGTGTGGAGCTGTGCAGAGATGAGGGCTGGAACAAAGAAAGGCAGAGGCCTTGAGGGCTGGAAGGGAGGCCTGAGATTTTGCAAACACAACAGGAATTTCATGAATCATCTGATTGAAACCCAACCTTCATTTCTTACTAAAAAGCAGAGGCGTTTTTCAAGAAGAAAACAAGATTGCAATGATAGCAGAACCACAACTAGTTTTCTGAAAGCATTCCGCCACTTAATACACTTTCAAAACAGAGCACTTGAGACCCGCAGCAGCCTAGCCTCGATGTTTCTGCCTCTAATACTCCTGTCCACCCAAGCTGTGCACTCTCAACTGCCACCCAACACTGAAACAGAAGGCTGAGGAGGGTCCAAGGCAGGGAAATCAGCAAAGGTCATTGAGGAAGACACTGAACAATCACCCTGACAATGGTGCCAGCAGGCGGCATCCTGCTGACCATATACATTGCCCCCTCTATCTACATCGGCATTGATAGCGACCCTGGGGTTCCCAGCCATAGCTGTGTGAGGCCTCCATTCTCCTACTGTGCCCTGTCCACTGGAGAGTGCAGCTGAGGTCCCTGTGTGCCTCAGCCATCTTCCCAGTGCCCAACAGTCAGCAGAGGATAGCCTAGCATCCAGTGAGGTTCCCTTCTCCCTGAGATGTGCACACACTGGTCCCCAGAAGTGTTCCTAGAAGGAGAAGACAAGGGGAGGTTGACATGCACCCTACCTTCTGGGCTGGTCTGGTCCCTATGAGCCTCCCTGGAATCACGGAAATTCTAGAAGAGTCTATCCATGGTGCTAGAGTGCTAAGAATGCCTGCCTCCTCTCTGCCCTCTTTCCCCTTTGTGCAATACTCTAGAAGAAGCTCCAGGGTGATCAGCCAGCTAGCTGCAGCTCACATTCCATATGCCTGTGATTCCGCATGGCCCCAGGAGGCTGGCTTCGTACTGAAACTGGGAACTCCTGGGCCTCTCCTGATTATTTCTACATGCAGCAAGCACAGTTCTGACATGTGGGCGAGGTGCCTTGATGGATGCTGGTCTGATGGATGACACCACTGTAGACTCCTTTAAAACCAGGGAGTAGGACACTTAACTACTTGGGTCAACTTGAAACTCAAGAGACTAGCAGAGTCTCCTTCCTCACTTTTTAGAGAAATTCCTTATGCTACAACTGCTTCATTCATTCATTCATTCATTTTGTCAAGGGCAAAGAAGAGTGTGTCCCTCACCTTTGCTGTATCAGGCTCTGGAAGCCACTCACTAAATCCCCATCTATTCATCTAGTTTTCTCTCCATAGAAATCTACAACTGTCGGTCTGGTTTTAGGCACTTGTGTGGGCTGTAATGTGAGCCAGGTGGGACTCTGCAACATGCTAGCTCTGGTAGCTCTCATCTAAGAAGCAAGGCAATCAGTGTTCCAGGTGACCTCCACCTGACTGGATGCCCAGCTTCCCTCAGTGCAGGTTACCTAAGCCTCCATCTGCACCCTGTGGTGTCTGGGGAGGCACAGGGCAACCAGACTAGGCATGATGGTACCGAGGGGGTGATTAGAAGATGCAGATGGTTTGACTCTTAATAAACCACAATTATTATTAAAACATTAGAAATCCAGGTGTGTGTGTGTTATAACAAATACAACTCCAGTTTTAAAATGATACCGTGTTAAATGCTTAAGTATAAACCAGCTACTGGGTTTGGGCCTCCATGGGCACAGTTCATTTCCCCATTAGGAATTCCATACGCTTGAATAAGCTTTAAATAATGTTTGTCCCCCTAAAGCTCCAGAGAAGGCATGATTCCTCTGAGGCCACAGTGCTGAGGAGAAGTTAGTCCTGTGCTCCTGGATCCCTGCAGCGATGAGCTGAAGCAAACCTCCTTCCATTACAAACTATCCGGGCTCCAGGATTCTGCAGCAGAATACTGGAACAGACTAGGAACCACGGGGTCCTTGGGATGGCAGGTGTTCTCTCCCTGCTTTCTGACAGAGTGTTCCTGCTCCACGGAAGCCAAGCCTCCTGAGTTCTGCTGGAAGTTACTGGGAAGTTTCTAAATGTCTTCAAATGAGATTATGTCATAAGCAAACACTGCAATCTTCGGCCCAATGCCCCTCTTTGAGGCTCTGATGTTGAGTAAGCCTCCCGTTACTGTGACACATGGCTGAGGTAATCAACTTACAAAGAGAAAAGGTGCATTTTGGCTCGCCTTAGCCCCACCGCTTTTAGTCAGCGACAACACATCACGGGCAGAAGACAAATGGGCAAAGACATTTAAATTTACCTCACAGCCATGTGAAAAAAGAGGGAAAGGGAGAGCTGGGGTCCCAGGACCCTCCTTCAAGGGCATGCCCTCGGCCCAGAAGACCTCGGCCCACCAGCCCCAGCAGCTCCCACAGAGGGGCTGAGAAGAGCGGAGGAAGCCTCCCCTTCTTTGGGAGACATATATTCAGACCACAGCAGATGCCTTTGGATTTCCAGGGAGCGCTCACCTTTTGCTCACTCTTTGAGATCAAGGCATTAAAACTGGAGGAGGCCATGGCAAAAGCCGCTGTCCAGATCTCAGCCCCAGATAAAACAGCAGTTTGGAGCAGCCCTTAATAGCTATTTCAAAATTTAAGTCAGGAGGAGTAATTAATGTCTCCTATGAATTTATGAAGTAAGAAAAGCATGCCACCAAATCCCCAAATATGTAATATTTTTTTAAATGCACACACCCACTCACACTTAATTTATGTATGCTTGAAAAAGGAATATGGGTCATTGCAGAAAAATAAAGACAGACATAAAGGAAAGAAAATATAACCGCTGTGAGCATCTAGATCTACTTCCTTCCAGCTTCTTCCTTGCTATATATATTTAAATTTGTTTATAATTTTTATGATTCAATTACATAGTCATAAGTAGAAATCACCATGTAATTAATTGTAATTATGTTGTGTACTTCATTTTTGGCTCCTGCTTTCAATTCCTTCACATTGTTCCATGAACATTTTCCTGTGGAAACAACATCATTACTTATTTCCAGAGTTGCTGCCTCTGGGAAGAAAGGAGAGAACATTGGAGAAAGCCCCCAGCACAGCATAAGGGACCTGGGAGGCCTAGAAAATGCTAGGTTACTGAGATGTGATGCATGAGCCACCAGAGCAGGCATCACTAACCACAGGCTCTTGAACTCAGAGCAGACATCACTAATCTCTCAGAGCAGACTTCACTAAATCACTCAGAGCAGACATCACTAATCACTTACAGCCTCTTAAACTCGTAGCAGACATCACTAGGCAACCACAGCTCCCTTTCCTACCTAACCCAGACAGCCTAGGAGCCCTTTGCAGTGCTGTGCCCTAAACAGCAGCCACACTGGGCCCACCTTTGAAATGGCCACTTTTAAGCAGCTCCAATTTACAATCCCCCATAGGACTAAGTTATCATTGCTTAGAGCATCCACTTCTAGCACACAATGAATCCACAGTCAGGTCTTTTGTATTTTGCTAGGACATTCACTAAAAAGCTGCATGGAACAATTGGCTAGGGCCATTGAAGTAAGGGTCTTGTGGTATCCAGGGGACAAGACCTGTCCCTCCTGCATGACTGGCAGCAGGGCCACTGTTTCATTTGGGACCAGTCCCTCCCAATTCCTAGGCCTTCAGAACATAAGAATGCTATCATACTACATTCAAACCAACTGCGGCTGCAGGTAATGAGCCCTTTGCTGACTGCCGCAATGTCTGGCATTGTCCATTCCTCTGAGCATGGACTTCAGTAGAGCTTCCAGCACACGGGTAATTACATTCCAAAGTAGGCCCACCCTGAAGTCATTCAACTAGAAAATTACAAGCCACTGCAAGGATGTGCTTCCATATGAACGAGCAAAGGCAGATTCAGCATTCCACAGGCTGAGGTGCCCAGCAGCTCGATGCATTTTACCACATGACCTAGCATGCTGCCAGCATCTCTCAATGAACATTTAACTCTCCCCCACCGTGGTCTGCCTGCCTAATCTAGCCTGCTGAGCCTGCAGGCTCTGAAAAGCTGATGCCCCCACCCCCAGCTCTCTAGCCACAGGAGGCCTGCAGTCAATCCGTATGCCTGCAAGCAGAGTAGCAGAGACCACACCAGACCATACAGTCCCCAGGCACGGGAGGCATGCTGGGTCACACTCATTCCTGCCACCATTGGCTGTGGGACCTATTAACATCATCTCCCCGTTGACTTTGGTTTGGTCCCTACTTCCTTGTGGAGCACCAGTTCCAGGGTGGCTCCCCACTAGGATCTTGGGACAATCACCCTGGTTCCTGATGAGCCCTCCTCACAGGTTCCTCCATTATGCACAGCTGTCCTGGGGAAGACCCAGGTATAGCCTCTAGCCTGACTTTCTGCAAGCAAAGAAAATCCCCACGATGCCCAAGAGCACGTTGTCTCCCAAGTAGTATTTAATCTTGACTGCTCTGTGCTCAATCCAGGATTATTTCGCACAGTGTGCTTCCCGAGTTGGAAAGTTAAGAGCAGGTCATAGAATAGCCTGCCTCCATCTTAAGCTGGAAAGCCATCTGGAAAGACAAACTAGGTTCATTCCTATTTATGATTAAACCTGTTTCTCAAGGATTGGGCTATGCCATACCTGTAACCTTAACAACAAATGGTTCTGTACAGCCTATTACAGGAAATGGCAACCATGTTCTTGTTTCAAAAAGTTGTTATAACCATCTTGCAGCCCTACCTTTGTTTTAAAGATACATTTGTTGTAATGGCTACCTTGTTATGACCAACAAGGTTGTTATATTCTATTCTTGTAACCCCACATATTTGTCTGGTAACACCCCCACATTTGGAATCCCCCTATCGCTGAGCTATAAAAACCTTGTCTTCCTCACATCTAGTGCTGACCTCTTGAACCCCACCTTAGGGGGAAGCAGCCTGGGTACACGAATAAACAAAGCTTTAATTAGTTTGACCATGGTGATTTGAGTCTATCATCGCATCTTTGGGATTAACGTGGGGCAAAACCTAGGGCAAAAAGATGGAGTTTTAGGGACTGCAGAGCCAGCTCAGTGGTTAAGAGCACTTGCTGCTCTTGCAGAGGATGTGGGTTCCCAGCACCCACATGGTGGCTCACAGTCATCTGTAACTGCAGCTTTAGAGGATCTGATACCCTTTTTTAGCCTCTGCAGGCACTGTTCATGTAGTACACACATGCAGGCAGACAAACACTCATACACATCAAATAAAACATTCTTTAAAAGATGGAGATTTAGCACAATGCTTTCCTTAAAGTCGTAATTCCTTATTTACATGCCTAAAACTTTACAAATACCCTAACACATTTCAGAGTAGGAAAAACAACATTAGGAATTAGGATATCAAAATTCTCCTCCCCCCCCCGGCAGCAAAGAAGATGAACCGAGGGTCTGATGTATGCCCAGCACATGCTCTACCACTGAGCTACATTTCCAGTTCTGTTTACTTTGTGAGACTAAGTTGGCCAGGATGGCCTTGAACTCATTCCATGGTCTAACCAGATCTTGACCTCATGATCCTCCTGCCTCAGTCTCCCAGGTAACTGGGCTTACAGGTTTGTACCACCAGGCCCAGTTCAAATTCCTTATTTAGCCTAGGAGAACCAATGTATCCCCAACCCTTATCTCCAAATCCACACAGGTTGGTATCACACAGACTGGCAGGCCTGTGTGATTTCTCAATGCGAACCAGCCATGAATATCAAAAAGTACAAAGAGTCCTGCTATCCTGCTTGAATGACCATGACACAGTGAATGCCACCCTCCACGTCAACTGAGGGGACAACAGAGGCTCATGCACATAGGTGCCTCTTGGTCTCCACCTGGAGCATCCAGGGTCTGTCTTCTGTGATGATTAATCATTTTCCTGCTTTTCTTCAAAGTATCCCCTGTGTATATAGGTAGATAATAACATGTTTAGGGCCACCTGCATTTAAAATTTCACACCCAGAGACTTACCACAAGGGATGTTACAGCCAGCTTCCTTTTAATGTGCTTTGGGGTCATGTATTTACCCTGTAGGAATATTCTACAATTTTTCTCTCCAACCTCCCTTCTCAGAATGCATGAACCATGTCCAGCTGGGTGAGATATAGGTCCTATGGTTTTAGGCATTTTTGTGCCTCCTGGTGATGGGGGCAAGGTTGGGACATGCTTAACATGGAAGAATCAAAATGAAGGTGCTTGCTTGTATTAAAAATGAGGGCATAAACCTAGAAAGTTATAAAAGAATGTTTCTTAACACCGTGCCTGATAATGCCCATCCCAAAAGACTCTGCCCAGAGCCACAAGCTTGTACAGTGGACTGAACAGCTGCATGCAAAAAGAATTTCTTCAAGGGTTTCTGCCTAGCAACTGTTTGTTCAACCTGGAGCTGGTGCCACTTGGGTACTGTCATTGTGACCAAGGATTATTGCTTTAAAATATCTGAAGCAATCCTCATTCTTATCTTTAAGAATGTTGACTGTCTCTACCTCCTGGAAGACACACATGGTTCCACTGCAGTGTTCTGTCCCTCCCGAATAAATGCCAGTATCCTCCCATGCTTTCCTTTTAAGGTGAGGTATAGTGGAATGGTCGGTTACCAGATCCTGACAAACTGCTTTCTAAGGAGCACCAATTTGCTCTGCTGCGTGCTGGGGCGAGTATGCCTTCACTAGCAGCATCAACACCCAGTGACATTGACCTTCTGCTTTGATAGCTGTCCCTCATGAGGACAGTGCCACAGAGAGGTTGGGATGCAGGAGTCTTCTGGGTCATGCTATCTAGCATTGCATTATCCTGTGTATCCCAGGCCTTGGCCTCAGGTGCCCTCTTTCCTGTGCCTGGTGAGCATCCACTCAAAAGAGCAACACCCAGGGCTCTGGGTAACAAACACCCCCTTCCATCTTACCCAGACATTCCCTGACTCTCTTGTCTCTGGGTTCCCATGCTCCTGGGCTTGTTAGTACCCGTTCCCCTGCTACCCTGCCTGTTCCATGTTCTTCTTCCTCATTCCTCACTTCCCCTGTATAGGACAATACTGGGACCAGAGCAGCTGCTCCCAGTGCTCATTGACTGGTTTCATCAGGTTCAGAGAAACCTCTTTCCCAGCAGAGTTCAAGTGAAGAAAGTGTAGATTTAGATAGCATGTCAGGCCTGGACATGTTCCCAGGTCTGCTTCAGCATGATACCCACAATGAACTCTTGGACTGCCCTGCAATGGACAGTGTACCTCTTTGAATCCTGTCTTGGGCTACCCTGGAATGGACAGTGTGCATCCTTGGATTCTGCCTTGGGCTTTTAGCTCTCTATTTCAATTTGAACCCCAAGTCCTGAGCTCCTGAGTGCCTAGTCTGGACTATGCCTGGTTCTCCCCTCTGTGCCCCAGGTCTGCCCTTCCACAGCCCACACTCGAAGCTCAGGGCTTCTTCCCCGAGTCCTCACAGCTCTTCGATTCCTTCTTTCAATATCTGCTTACCCCCATCCCTTCTTACCGGAGCACACAGCAGCCTCCTAACTCTAACCTGCTTCTTCCCTCAAACCCGGACTCCCACAGCTCCAGCTCTCCACTCAGCAGACAGTCAGGCATGGATGGCATTCGGCTCTGCTCTGGCTTTGCCGCTTGCCTTCCAACCCTCACCTGCACTGGAGCCGCCCATCTTAGAAGGTACGCCACTTGCCATCCTAGGTTCCTTGGCCACTGAGACCCTGAATGGAGGATGGAGGAGGCTTGTTGTCCACAACAAGTAAAGACAGTAGGCAATGTGCCCTTGCTGGAGGGCACCAGAGGCTCCCTGCCTCTCTCGCCCACACCGTGGCTCCCTGCACCTACCCTGACTCCCTCAGGGCGAGTAGAGTCTGAGAGATGTAAATGTGTAAACATCATTTATTTCAGTGTTCTGTGTCCACAGGTCTATGCCTCGGGACAGAGCAGGCCGGAGGCAAGATTTGGAGGACCGGAAATTCCCATGGCGGACTAAGCACCTCAGGGCCAGGTGGAGCCTCCTGCCAGCTGCACCCAAGTCTACAGACTCATTTGGCAAGTTCTTGGGACATCATAGACTGTACAGTGCAATTGCCAGGCATCACAAGCTCTGCAAAAGCCAGAGGGGAAGGAAAATCAAGGGAGTGTCGTCATCTTAAATCAGCACATAATCCCAGAAGATGTGCCAATCTTGTCACTACACACACTGTGGGGTGCCTGACTAAGGTGACTTAGGAAGAAAGAGTCTGAAAAATCAAATGGCACGGTGCCAGCCCTGCTAAAGGTTCCTGGGATGCATCAACTCATGGTGGACAATAAGGCATAGGAGTTGGAACCAGAACCTGGAGCTGCCTGGCCTTGACTTGGTGCTTTGACTGCTTTGCCACAGGACCTGAGAGATTTTCCTGGTTCTCGCCCACACCGTGGCTCCCTGCACCTACCCTGACTCCCTCAGGGCGAGTAGAGTCTGAGAGATGTAAATGTGTAAACATCATTTATTTCAGTGTTCTGTGTCCACAGGTCTATGCCTCGAGCCCTTCCTACAGTGAGGCAAATAAGTGAGGGTGAAGGAATGCTCAAAATCTATAGCGAGCTCCACCCTCTCTCATGGCTGCTGACCCACCTCCCCGCCATATCACACAGCCTGCCCACCCCAGACCGGCTGCAACGGTTGTTCTGTCTCTTTAAGAGACAAGCCACACCCACCTCCTCCCCCATCCGCTGAGGCAGGCAGGTCTTCCTGCTTGCAGCCTTAGTCTCTCTCTTTTCCGGCTCTCTCTGGGAGAGGCAGCTTCGCTCTCTCCTCTCCTCTCTCTCTCTCCGCCCTTCTCCCTTCTCTTCCATAACCCCTGAAATAAATGTCCAACTCCACTCTGTATGGTGTGCCTATCCGTCTCTCTCTTGCCCACCCCCCCCCCACTGCCACATGGAGACCTGGAGACCCTCTGCGTGGTCTTGTGCGCCGTCCCTGCCTAGGACTGCCCACTGCCAGGGACTTGCACCATCCCAGGACCCACTGTCTGCCCCTGGGGACCAGCCAGCCGCTAGGGACCAGCCACCTTCCTGCCACGTGGTCTCCTGTGCAGTCCCTGCCTGGGACTGGCTGCTTTCCACAGCAAGCTGCTGGGGACTCGCAGCCTGCTTGGGACTGGCTGCTTATGGCTGCAAGCTGCCGGGGACCCGCAGCAAACCCATTACACGGACTGAATAGGAACACCTATGGTATTTACTAAGTGAATCAATATGCTGCCAATGGGATGTGAGCTGAGGAAAAGCAAAGTTTCCACAACCCTTGCTTGCACGCTGCCTCAGACCTGTTCATTCCTTTTGCCACAGTTAAGACCAGCTCTGGTCACTGGGTCATACCCTAAGGAATGGTGGGCCAACACAGTGGAAGGAAACGGACAGTGGTATCTTACCAACTTTAAGAGTTCACTTCTATCTTACTGGAGCTGCTACATCCTGATATCTTTTTACTACAATGCCAACTTGCTAGTCCTTAACAAATGCAAAGCACACTAGTGAGATTCCCTCGGGTGTGAAGGGGCTAGCATACTCAGGATCACTTACTTCCCGACTCCTGACAAGGAAAAGTGGCTGGCCCTCTGTCACCACACATATGGCATGAGGGTGACAGCAGACACTGCATTGGGAACTACAAGACAGGAGACACACAGTGAAGCTGGCAACCACTGTGTCCCTGTTGATGAAGCCCTGGCCCCATCTGCTAGTCTTCCTGAGCCAGAGGAAGCAGCTCTCATGCTGGTCACATGTGGTGACATGTCTTCCTGTGCAACTGACCTGACCATCCCTTTATCTGTTCCAGTGTAAACCACTATCAAGTGTGGGGGTGGGGGCTACCCACACATGGATCTGGGAACCGGTGATAGCTTGGCTTCACCCAGAGGGCCTGAGATCTGCAGCTAAGAAGAAAGCCCCAAGAAACTGGAGCTCATAAGACCCTGGTTGGCCTCAGTTGATGAAGAGGAGAGGGGAACATAGGGGCGCATAGGAAAGGGAAGAGAAGAGCAGGGGAGGGACCCTGGTACTATGCTTGGAGTCAGATTTATCTCCTTGAATCTTGTGTGTAAACATTCCACCCTGCCGTAAGCTCCTTAAGTAAGAAGGTAAGCAACTTAAAACAGCTTCAGGAAGTCCCTGAAACTGACCAGATTCACTAGGCTCCTCCCTGTCAGAGTAGGCACTAACAGCTAAACGTGCCTCTCAGATGGACAGAAGCTGAGCTGCACTGAAGACTCTCAGAGAGAAAAGCTGCAAAGATTCCTGAGTCCCAGCTGCCTGGAAGAAGCAGAAACCAGCTAAGTTGCCTGGGAGAGGTTTAGGCCTAATGAGGCACCAGGACACTCTGCAGGCTGTGCAGTGTGCTCCAGGTTCCCAGCTTTGTGAGCTGCCACCCACGCTGGGTTGGGCTTTGGTGATGCAGCTGTCTCTGTTTCTGCTGCTGCTGTAACCCCTCACCCACATTCCTGTAAGCAACCCCAAGAGAACTCACTGATTCATCAAATTGGACTTTTGTGGCATCCGTACTTTGGTCTGTCATGGGATCCTATCTGAGGTGAGTAGATGTGTGTGCTGTGTTTCCCCAGGAAAAGTTCTGGCTCACAACAGCATGGGAGTTTCATCTCCGCGGTGATGGACTGACCGGAAGGGTGGACACAGCTCGATGCTGGTGTTCGGTTAGAGGAAGGAGATGATCAGATTAGCTAGGACCAATGGGGTGGGATGACCGAAGCTTAGAAACCTTGTAAGGGGAGACCAGAGACATGGGTGCTCCCTGGCTCTGACCCAAAGCCAGCAGCAGATGTAGCCCTTGACCCTTGGACTGGAGCCATGAGCCAAGACAAGCCTCTGTTTAATAAGGTCCGTGGCATGCAATACTGCAGGATGAGCCATAGCCACAGACTACTGCAGCTAATTAAAAAGGGTGATATTACCAAGTTCAAGTGCAGGCAAGGTTTCCTGAAGCAACTATTTCTTCTTAAAAAAACAAAAATGCAAACATATATAACATGTCTTAAGTACAATATATATTATAATATGGCAAATACATTTAATTATGTATAAATGTATATACATACATACATACATACATATTTCCCTTAGTGGAAATGAAGCCTCAGGCAAGTGACCAGAAGGCTACTCTGGCTACAACTGCGACCTGACACAATGAACAGACGAACCCATACACATCACCAGCCTAAACTGGACAGCTCTCAGCCCTTTGTTTCTTTGATAATAAAAACTGGTGGAAGTGCTAGGGATGTGGCTCCGTGGTGGAGCCTTTGCCATGCATGCTTGAGGCCCTGACTTCCTGTGACTGGAAGAGGGGGGAAATGAGCCACTGAGGACTTTGATCAGGAACTGGCTTAGGCTCTGAGAACGTGTTTGAGTTAGATAAAGATCTCCCTTCCTTCCCCCTGCAGCAAGGGAGAGGAGAGCCAGCAAGCTGAGTGCTTTAGGACACAAGGACATTGTGTCCTGTCCCTCAGGACACAGAACAGCTCCCTAGAGTAGTGGAGACACCGGAGTTTAAATAAGTGACACAGAAGTGAGTTCTGTGGCAGCGAAGGACGGTCTGGCTCAAGGGGGCTCGGAGAGAGGGCGTCCCCACCTTGAGCTGAACACTATACAACGTATACATACATTTGTGACATCTCATAAATACTAGTTTTGATTTTCTTAGAGCTTTAAAATTTAGAAAATCAAAACAGCAAAAGGAATTTAAGAGATTCTGTCATGTGTCATTTTATAAGAAGTCAATCTAAGACAGACCACCTAACATGATGGTGACCCCGTAAGATGGCATCCCTGGGTGCCATCATAGCCAGTTCTCTTAAGAGTGTAGTCAGAGGCATTTCCCTCCCTTCAGGGTCCACCTAGTCACTGTAGTAAACAGCACAAGGCAGTGAGCAAGAGTGCTGGGGCCCCGAGAGCTATAATATGCAGAGGAGCTGACATCCGGGTTCCCTCATTAAGCTTAATTATCCTCTCCACATATCTTTCCTCCTGTAGTCTCTGAGAGGTGCAGAAAACATGTCAGCTTCAGTGAAGGCAGATGGGTAATTGCCTTCCATAAGCCAGGTTAGAAACTTGTCTGGAAATTATTACTCTTTCAATACCAGGCGTCTCCTGCCTCAAACCCATTAGGTGTGTTTTGGGGATGCAACCTCCGGAAGTGTCTGTCTTCCTAGAAGGTGGCTCTGCACTGATTGTGGCTAGGAGACCAGACCCCTCATTAGCATGTGGAATCTCTTCAGAGGGCTCACCAGGGCTCTGGCTGGCTCCGGTAAGGATCCAATGCCAAAGGGCTCCTTGGAGCCACATCCAGATCAATACTGGGAACTGGCCTTCTGGGAAATCACTAATGGTCTGTGGGAAATCACGTGGTGCATTAATGAAGAGCTTCACAGCTGTCCTAGGATCCCGAAAAAGGATAGCCGGAGGCCAGGTGTTGGTGAGACCGAGCAGCTCCTATGCCCTTACAGCTCCTTCCCAAGCCGGGTGCCCTTCTTGCTGCATGGCAGGAGGATGGAGGCCATCCTCACCCTTGCTTCTGCCCATCTCCAGGTTAGGAATAAGGGGCGCCCTGGCCCAGCTGTACCACATTTTCCCCAGACACCAGCCAATCTCACAGCAAACCACAGCTGATGTGTGATGCATCTGAGATACTTCAACCCTGTATGTACTACACAGGAAAGGAACGACACATGCACACGGGATAGCTCTTGAATGGAGAGAGCTGTATGAGGCAGGGCAAAAAGGAGAACTGGAGGCTAAATCACTTGGAGGGTCCCTGGCCTCTCTGTTTTGTCTAGTCCATGTGATGAATCCATCACCACAGCAACACTGTCTCTCAGCCTCTAAGATGCCCACAGTCGGTTGTATTTTGGTGTAGCATTTGGTGACACTGCAATACAGCAGGAGAATGCTGTTTATGGCTAGGTTCATCCAACATCTAGGCTCTTAGTGAGAGGGGATGATGGCAGGTTCATGCCAGTGCGGTGTCTGCAGAGGACATGAGATCCTGAGATAACTTCAGAGTTACAGGTGGTTGTGCGCCGCCCGGTGTGGGTGCTGGGAACTGAATTCTGGTCTTCAGCAAGTGCTCCTACCACTAAGCCATCTCTCCAGTCCCATTATTTCTTTTAAAGACAGATTTAGAGCGGTGGGGGGAGGGGTGGGAGAGACAGAGACTATAAAAAGCAAGCAAACATGAATAGCACTGACTCAACCCAGATGCTGCAAAAGTCACAAACAAGCAGGTGAGTACTGAGGTCAGGGCAAAGTCCACGTGGAGCCTTGTGACAAAATGATGGACCTAAAGTGGTTGGATGTGAGTCAAGCCTACGAAGTGGCCTCAGTGACCTCAGTGGGACGAGGAGCCAGAAAGCCTCATTGTCAATGAACTTCAAGGCCTGCAAAGTCTCAGGGCCTAGCTCAGCTCTGGCCAGCGGGTTTCTATCCAGAGCCAGCTCAAATGTCACTTCTGCTCAAAGCCAACCTGGCTACTGCAGTTGTCTCCCTGTGCTTGCTGATTCCGTTCTCACAGCCACTCTCTCACTTGCCAACTGCCACCTCCCTGGGGACAACTACCTTCCCCTGCCACTGTCACCTGTATGTATCTTCATGTGTACAGGAGCAAGTCAGGTTTACCCACTGCACCACTCCCCCAACTAGGGATTGAACTGGTTCATTTTAGGAGAGCTGCCCAACTTCTCAGAGTGTGGGATGTTACTGAAGCCAGTAAGTCTACCCATTTATCAAGGATTTGTAATGAAAATGTTCGTAAAATATGGAGGTGGTTTTATTGGCAGCAGCAGAGTAAAACCGCCCCAGAGAAGGTGGAGGAAGGACGTCTGGAAGAGGAAGACATGATAGCAGTAGGGCCAAGCCATCCTCAGGAGGCCCTGGGAGGAGGTGGTTGGAATCTCTGGGTGTATGGGCCCCTGGAGGACAAAACATCCAACACAGAGCTCAGAGGAACACTGGTGAGGGCGGGTCTGTGCAACACAGATGCTCCCTGAAGGTTCTGCTGGGGAGATGGGCCCAGATCACAGAAGCAGTGCAACTCAGGAGCAGGATAACAGGAAAGCAGGTAGGGCTATGGAGCCTGATTGCATCGGCAGGAGGCTCCCTGCCATCC
Organism: Ondatra zibethicus; assembly: GCA_004026605.1. Taxonomy (NCBI): domain Eukaryota; kingdom Metazoa; phylum Chordata; class Mammalia; order Rodentia; family Cricetidae; genus Ondatra; species Ondatra zibethicus. The sequence goes on from PVIU01008422.1 coordinate 51,170, forward strand.
TATAAGAAGGTGCTGGGCTTCATCTTATGTAATTTTTTTTTCCTGGAAGGAAAACAGCATGAACTCCCCAAGGCTGCAGATGGCTCCAAGTTCTGGGTGGTGAAATGCCAAGCGGATGGCAGCGAGCAATTAGGAATTTATGGAGCATGCAGGATAGGTGGGGAAAATGTCCTCATCTAGATATGTGATGGGGCCTATGAGCTCAGCTGTGACCTAAATGGGCAGCTGCATTAGGCTGGCCTTAAGAGAGCAGATGCTGGATTTGGACACTATGCAGGGTGGACAGAGTGTAGACAACAGGTTGTCCAAACATGCCATCCCTAAGTGTGGGACCTCAGTCACTAATTCTTCTCAAGCCCCAGTCTTCTATAAAATGGAACTGGGGGACCACAACTAGAGAGGTGGCTTAGCAATTAAGAGCTGCTCTCCCAGAGGACCCAGGTTTGATTCCCATTGCAACCCTCTGTAACTCCAGTTCCAGGGGATCTGACACCCTCTTCTAGCCTCTACAGGCATTGCACACATGTGGTGCACATATATGCATGTGGGCAAAACATCCATACACATAAAAAAAAAAAGAACCTACCGTCGGCACCTGCCGTTGTCCCCTCTCACTAAGAGCCTAGACGTTGAATGAACCTGGCCATAAACAGCATTCTCCTGCTGTATTGCAGTGTCCCTGAATGCCACTCCAAAATACAACCGACTGTGGGCATCTTAGAGGCTGAGAGACAGTGTTGCTGTGGTGATGGATTCATCACATGGACTAGACAAAACAGAGAGGCCAGGGACCCTCCAAGTGATTTAGCCTCCAGTTCTCCTTTTTGCCCTGCCTCATACAGCTCTCTCCATTCAAGAGCTATCCCGTGTGCATGTGTTGTTTCCTTCCTGTGTAGTACATACAGGGTTGAAGTATCTCAGATGCATCACACATCAGCTGTGGTTTGCTGTGAGGTTGGCTGGTGTCTGGGGAAAATGTGGTACAGCTGGGCCAGGGCGCCCCTTGTTCCTAACCTGGAGATGGACAGAAGCAAGGGTGAGGATGGCCTCCATCCTCCTGCCATGCAGCAAGAAGGGCACCCGGCTTGGGAAGGAGCTGTAAGGGCATAGGAGCTGCTCGGTTCCACCAACACAACTTAAATGAAACTGTAGTGCCCATTTCTCATCTGGGGAAGAATATGGCCCACAGTGGGTCACACACACCTTCTGGGAATGTATTCATGTGGCAGAGTCTGGTGCTGGAGAGAGAACAGGACTTTTAAAACTGGTAGCTATGGGCTCGGTAGCTATGGGCTCCGGTTGCATTTCTGCGACTTAGTAGCCTGTGTCTGAGACTTCCTACAGCAATAAAATAGAAGAAGAATTATGTTAATCACCTGACAGGCACTATGCGAGCCAGAACCAAAATACCCAACGGCACAGTATGCACTGGCCTCTGTGTAGCTTCTGTCACTTTGCCAAAACTAACACAGGTTTAAATAAAACCTGATACAGAAGGAGCCTAAGAAACACTTGTATTCAAGGAACATATGTCTTCTGAGGTGAACCGTGGAGGCTCTCTGAAGTTGTGGTCTCAGTGGAGAGAGCTCGGCCATGCTCACTTTCGGTGTGCAGTGTACCAGACAGGCAGACAGGGTATGAGTGAGAGACTACCAAGATCCCTCCTCTGTGATGTTCTCCAGCCTCTCAGGACAGATAGCTGGTCTCGACCCCAGATCCTGGCACTGGCACCAGTGGCTTCTCTACCTGCCTTTCTCCAAGCTGAGGGCTCTCAGAAGGTAGGGCTGTGGCCTTTAAGGTTTCTACATTCCTAAGTCCCAGCACAAGGTTTGTCCTACAGTGGATGATTGCAGAGGACCATGGGGGTATACAGCAGGTCGACCACCAGACAGATGACTCTCTGTTGGGGAGACCTGCTGAACCCTAGTTGTCAACTGCTATATACCCCCATAGCCCTCTGCATACTCCCCCTTTTTCACTTAATAAAAAAAAAGAATCTACTGTGATTTTGGCAGTGGGGTCTTTGCTTTTCTTTCTGGTTCACTCCTACTGGAAGTCTCCAAGGTCTTCCCAATAGAGGCACATGAGAGGCCATCCCCGGCCCATCACTGGCTCCAGCCTTTGCTTCTGCCCTCACCAGGCCTCTTCTGCTGTCCAGTCCCCAGGGGAGCACACATCCCCTTTCGCACTGATCCCACAATCCTTCAGTCCTGGTTCTCCTATATGGCCCTTCAAAACCTTCCCCTACAGTGGCCCTTTGGCAAAATGTTAGAAATACAGAAAAATCTAAAAATTAGAATGAAAATTACCCATCAAAATTCTACGCCCCAGCCAGAGCTGACCACCTCTGCATGCCTGTCCCTTCCCACCTGTATTTAAAGCACAGTTACTGCCTTAGATGCACTGCCAGGACAGCGGGTGGAGGAGCCACGGCCTAGAGGCAATGCTGTGAGAGGCAGCCCTCTCTCCTCACTCCTCAGCTCAGGGGAAAGGCGTGGGAGGGCCTGACATCAGTTGTGGGGTTCTGGTGCTGTCTGTTATCAGGTTGAGGCAGGGCTCTTCTCAGATATTTGGTGTTTTAAATATTGAAAAGTTATCAGATCTTGTCAAATGCCTCTTCCATATCAAGATGACTGTAGTTTGTTTTAGTTTCTGTTTAATCTGTTTAGTTGTACTTTTTCAGATATTAAACCATCTTTGCATTCCTGGGACACATGTCATTTGAGATTTTTGTCTTCTTGTTTTTCAGTGTTGCTGGATTCAGTTTACTGGTTTTTAAAACCTTTTTATTTATTTATTATAATTGTGTGTGTGTGCGCACTATGGCACATATATGGAGGTCAAAAGACTAACTCTGCAGGGTTAGTTCTCTCCTTGCACTTTACACAGGTCCTAGGGATCAAACTCAGGTCATCAAACCTGGTTTCATTTTGTTTTTTTTCTTCTATCTTCATAGGAAATGCTGACCCAGTTTTCTTTCCAGGTAATGTCTTTAGCGGCAATGCCAGCTCCTGGGAATGAGTTAGGAGAGTTTCCTCTCCTGATTTTGTTGATGGTGGCTTGATGTTCCTCTTTAGGAAGGTTTGTGAAGGGCAGCCATTACTTCTTGTCTGGTGATTTAAACAAGAAAGCCATCTGGGCCTGGGCTTTTCTTTGGGGGTAGATACTTGTTACTTGTTATAAGTCTACTGAGATTTCCTGTTTATTTTTGAGTCAGTTTTGGTAGTTTGCATCGTCCTGTAAGTTTCTTCATTTTTGCCTAAGTCATCTAATTTATTGTTTTATCTATTCTTTTATAATTATCTTTATTTTTAAAAATTTGGTAGTAGCTGGGCAGTGGTGGCGCACGCCTTTAATCCCAGCACCTGGGAGACAGAGGCAGGCAGATGTCTGTGAGTTTGAGCCCAACCTGGTCTACAAGCACCAGTTCCAGGACAGGATCCAAAGCTACAGAGAAACCCTGTCTCAAAAAACCAAAATAAAATAAAATAAAAGAATAATAAAAATAGCAGTAATGTCCTCTCTCCCATTGCTGATTCCATTATTTAAGATTTAAGTCCTCTCTCTCTCATCAATTTAATTTAAATCTCATCAATTTTGTTGAAGATTTCAAATAGCCAACTTCAGATTTATTTTCTATCTTTCTCTTTAGTTTAATCGCTTTCTGACCAAATCTTACTGTTTCCCCTTCTTCTTGCTTTGGTTTGGCATGCTCTTTGGCCGGTGTCTTAAGACAGAATTTCAGTCCCATGAATGTCTGGTTGGAGACTAAGTGACAAGGAGAGAAGGAAAACACAGGAACACAGAACTGTTGGGGTGGCTCTCAGCCCTGTGGCTGCCTCCTTATCAAAGCCGACAGCCTCTCGATCCTCTCCACACCTCTTGTCACAGGTGCAACATGGACTCGGACCTGCTGTCCCTTTCCTAGGCCCAATATGGCTTCCCAGAGCTCAGGCTGGCAGACTCTCCTCCCCAGAGAGCCATGGGGTTGTCTCACCAACAGCTGCCTCACACAGGAGACTTGCCCATCCCTGACCCAATCACCATGGCCAGGAAAATGAAAACCAGGAAAGGCTAATTTTGTTACATGATGAAGCTCTGAGCAGGCTGGGTGAAGGCCCCCAGAAACACACAGGCTGCGAGTGGAGAAGAGATACCCTCTCGATGTCACGCACTGTTGTGGGAGGAGGCTCAATGTACAGCAAGGGCACATATGACCTGCTGGAGTCTTTCCTCAGTGTCTGGCATCACCCTGGTTATCTGTGCTCAGCCTCTAACATGTCAGGTGTGCCCTTCCTCCTCCTTGCTCATGCTCCTGAGAACACTAGGGCCCTTCTGAAACATTTCAAACTCCAGCAGCACCAACACTCCTGCTCACCTCCATCACTTGGCTATCCCTGGCCTAAAGCATCAGAATCCAGTGGTGGCTGAGATGCACAGCTAATTCTCATGTGAACTGAGGATTCCGGGCTCTTTCCTACCTTACAGGGCACATCAGTCTTGTGCTCACGTGACTGTCACGTGGGTGCTGCAGCCTTGAGTTATGGTGTGGCTGGACCCAGAGACGAGAAGGAAGGGAGCGTGTCTGGGAACCCTCCAGAAGGTTCTCCCACATCTGGTCAGCTATCACTCACTGAACCTGACAGCTAGCCTTGGCTGCAGATGACACTGGGAAAGGGAGGAGAGACCTACGTCTCATTAAGAGCAACCCTGAGTCCCACTCATCCCTGGGCCTGAAATAAGTCAGAAGGCATGGGGGAAGCACCCCAGAAAGGCCAAGTCAGGGCCCTCCCTCTCTAGAGACAGGGTTGACTTTTGGAATGTTCTCTCTTCTGTCTGCCGCTGCTCTTGTCTTGGACTAAGACAGCACACAGCAAGGGACAGCCCCACAGGCTGGGGTTTTCCCCAGGGTCCCCCCTGAGAAGCACAGATGTGGAAAGGCAGGCTGCTCATCCAAGTCTGAAAACCCAGCTACATGGAGCTGGGACGATCCACCCAGTTGGCTTGGCTGTACAATGCCATTCACAACATCCAACCTCAAGAGCCCCGAGACTCTCACAGCTTCCACTAAGGCCCACACACCAGGCCCAAATCAGCTCACAAGTTAAACAGGCTGTTAAAATTAAGCAGAATTAACTAAATATGCAGGCCAAGGACACAGCAAGAAGGCTGCCTTCTGTACACGGGGCAGCAGCCTCAGAGAAGCCAGCCCCACCCACATCTTGATTTTGGACTGCCAAGCTCCCAAACTGTCAAGAAATCAATTTCAATTTTTTTTTAAAGTCAACTATGTGTGGCATTTCGACAGAGGTATCCAAGCACTCAAATGCATCACCCATTCTAATCTGGGCCCCCAAATCAGCCATTCCATGCTCACCTACTGTGTAGTGGGACTCATTCCCAAAGTCCTTTACTGTTTCAGAGGGTCCCGTATCTTTTCCTACTTCCAGGTCAATACAAAAGTGGTTCCCTATTGACTAGAATGATCCTTTATACCTCCAAGACCCAGCTGAAACCTGTCTGAATTCCTCCCTCAAGCCCCAACATAAAATTCCTGACTTTTCCGAGCAGACTCCTCAGGGGCCTGACACTGCCTCCCTGACCAACATGCGGGACATCTTCAAGGCAGAGGTGGCATCTTTTGTTTGTCTCCACGGAGAAACCAAGACACAGGTGTGGTGCCCAGAGAAAGCTGTGCCATAGAGGATGGTCCAGTGTGTTTGTGGACCCTCCTCTGCTGCCCTGTGAGTTACATGTGGAGTCCGCCCTCAGGTCTTGGCATCCATGTGGCTCCCAGGCTTAAATGGAAAGCGGCCTCCATCTGCAGTTCCCAGGCAGCCTCCCACGCACATCATAGCGAGGTTGGTCAAAGTGCTGCTACCTGGTAAGGGGCTCTTCTGGATGTCCCCACTCCTGAAACGACACCCATGGGCTAACCCTTCTGAGAAAAATGTCTCCTTTCCTAAAACTCCATTGGGGGCTCTGGGAATTGCCCTCCCCAGTCACCCCACTAAGAACATCGGGAGGCGGACTCACGATTGTAACAAACATTTTGGTGTCTTATTTTGTTCCAGAAGTGGGGGGACTCTGGAGACGATGGGGCAGAACATGAACGACGAATCCTTCCCTGGAGAAGCTCACAAGCGATGAGCTCTGTGCTCATCCTGGTGCTCATCCTGATGCGCTGGGCTCTCACAGGCCCACAGCAGCTAGACCAAGGGACCTTATACTGAAACTTGGCTGAGCCAGAATATATTTTTTCCTCTTTTAATTTTATTTGCCGCAGATATTTGACAAAGCAACAGGAAAATGGCTAACAAACCCCGAAATACTGCTATTCCAAGCACAAACCTGAGCTAGTCTGAAGGATAGGACCAAGTGGAGAAGCACTGGGGTGATCCTACCACAGCCCCCCATTGCTGGGCATGAGTAAAGCCATCTGTGACCAGCAAGCACCTTCCCCGCCTGCCATACTCACAGTTGTGCCGCCACCACAGAGACTTGCCAGGTGGAGCCCTCGCAGACCCACAACTCCCGAAACCATGCACTGAGCCACTGCAACAGAACATTAGCGCAGATGCTCGCCGACACCCTGACCACTCAAGGCCTGGTGAGTGGCACGGTAGTGACAGCCTCACCATATGCATCTTGAGCGTTTCCCAGTAACGAAGGAGAAAACTCCCATGCAGACTGAGAGTGCTTATCACTGGGACCACTGAAAATCAGTTTCTTTAGGCTAGAACTGACGGCTAGGTGTGCCCTAGTCTCCTTCCAGGCAAGAAAGATCACACTAAACCTCACAAATGGGACAAATAATAATAACAATGAAAATAAAAATTAACAAAATACAAATGCTAGCCACATTCTCTTGGTAGGAATATAAATTAGTGTGGCCAATAGAAAATGATGTGGGCTTCCACTAAACACCAGAAATAGAATTATGCCCCGTCTCCTCGAGGTACCCCTGAAGAAGTCACTAAAGCAAAGAGAGACCCACAGCAAGCTCCTGTTTACTGAACAGAATGGACAGATAAAGAAAATATGGACGTGATTCAGCCACGAAAAGGATTAAAACTGTATCGTTTGTGGCAGTGTGGACAGAGCTGTGGGACACTGTGTTAGATGAAATAAGCCAGGCACAGACCGACAAGTTGTGAATGTTCCCACTCCCATGTGGAAGCTAGGAAATTTATTTGATAAAATAGTAGAATGGGCTCACTAGGAGCAAGCAGAGGGGGCAGAGTGTGGGGAGAAGGCAGTAACCAGGAGCAGGAGTAAACACTAGGGTTCTTCAGCACCCTAAAAACCACGGTAATACATACCAGTTCATAAAGACCCACAACAGACTAGTCACTACTGTGGTCTCTGCAGGTCTGTGACCAGTGCCATGAGGGAAGCAGAGGATGATGGGACAGGTGTCTACAGGCAGTGATGTGTATGAACAACCTGGAAAACGAACCTGCTCTGACGCGGGACTTCAGCCAGAAACTGTTCCCTCACTTCCTCCACCTTCCTCTCCATTAACTCCACCCCTGTGTCCTGCTTCACTTTCTAACTCTGTGATGAACATCATGGCCAAAAGCTTGGGAGGAAAGGGTTTCTCTCATCTTACCATCACTGAGGGAAGTCCAGGCAGGAACCTGGAGGCAGGAACTGAGGCAGAGGTCATGGAGGAGCACTGCTAACTGACTTGCTCAGTTTGCCTTCTTCCACCTTCCAGGATCACCAGCTCAGAGGGCAACCTTCCCGACAGTGGGCTGGGCCCTCATCAATCATTAGTGAAGGAAATGCCCCACACACTTGCTTTAGGTCAGCATGTTGAGCCTCAGCGAGGCTCCTCTTCCCAGGTGACCCAGTGTGTGCTGACAATCAAGCAGCACACTCCGTGACTATCCGCAAGCCTCCGGAAGTCCCCAAGCTAAGGAAACCTGTGATTACAGGGACATTGCTCGCTCGAATCTGTTCTTCTCCCAGCTTTTATGTCCCGTTTTCCTTTCTTCCTTTCCCCTTCCTCCTTCTGTATTTCCTCCCTCTCTCCCCCCTTCCCTCCCTCTTTCTTCCCCTTCCTTACTTCCGGTAGGCTGACAAGGCTAAGATCAAAAGTAAAGAAGCTCGTGTGGCTCTCACTGGGAACCGTGAGGTGTTGCTCTCTCATCACTGCACCCACAAGCAGAGCCAGGTGGCCAGCAGCACCAAGGCATTGGGAGGCATGGCAGGAGATGCCAGTCTTGGACAGCTGCAGGTGAAGCGGTCTATGGCACACGGCTCTTTATGAAGCCCTCAAATACACAGACCACAGTGTCACCCCAGTTTCACCCATGCTCACCATGTAGTACCATCTGGCCCCCACAGCACCAGGGCTTTGAGAAGCGAAAGGAGCCACCTCCCAACAGGAACCTTGGATGACTCTAAAATATGGGACAAGGGTCATCTTGTAACCTCAGCTGTGAAAACTTGTACCACGAAAGACCATTTCCCCCCCAGCTCTGCACAAAGACATCAAGAGCCTGGCTCGCAGGCACAGACAGAGTGCTCCTGGGATTGCAGTCTGAACCTAAAGGTGCCGACAGACCATGGAGGACAAGGCGTCCGTTAACAAAGGGGCTTATTTTGCTATCTGCCCTCTCAGACTCCGTCACCAAACAAAGCCAGATTTGTATCTGCAGAACATTCTTACAGCAACTGGGAGAATTTATCCCTTAACGAAGCCGTTGGGAAAACCAACCCCAGAATGGCAGCAGCCTCTACTCTTCCCACCAGAAAAATTTCTGCCATTCGAAGAGTCTTTTAAAAAACAGCCCAGAAGGGACGGCCTACTTAACAGCAAGATGGTTTGCTAATGCACAGGCAAACACCCCAGCAGGAAAATAACAGCTTCCTGCGAGGGAAAGAGACTTGTGGAAATTCTTAAAATAGGCGAAAGAATAGAGAGGTGCTTCTAAACGGAGGTAGGGGATTAAAAATAGCAGTGCTGCTGGAATGTGCACAGTAGGGCCCACGTTCGTGGGGTTGTGGGGTAACAACAGGTGCTAATCCTGTGGCGATGAGCTATGGGGGCTCACACTGCTCTCCTCCACTTCTCCCACTGGCTCATTCCAGATCTGCTCCAGCAAGTGTCCCAGCGCTTCCTTAACAGGGACTAAGTGACCAGGTGACACTGTCTGGGCTCCCTGGGCCCTCGGGTGGTGAGATTCTGTAGATGATCTTCCCTCCCTCCATGCACTTGGTCTTCATCTCCATCCTCTGGGACAGCCCTTCTTCTCACTCACATCCCCATCAACATAAGCAGCCGGCCGGGACTGAGGGCTGCTGCTCTGCCTTGCGGCTCTGCCTTTCTGCTTGGCACCTCTGCCCTGTCTGTCCTTCTGGAAGATGGACACTGCAGAGGACACTGGGTAAAAGGATAATAGCTGAAATCCAGCCCACACTCTGCTTACCAGCCTTTGGGGTGGAAGCTGCCCATGGCATGTGGCTTCACAGGCTCCCTCTGTCTAGCCTTTGCCACATGGTATCTTTACACACACACATACAGACATACACAGACACACACACACACACACACACACACAGAGAGAGAGAGAGAGAGAGAGAGAGAGAGAGAGAGAGAGAGAGCGTCTCCTCTCTGTTCGGTAGAGTGCCATGGCCCTCCCTCTCTCCACCTGCTCATATGCCTGGTGAGTGGAAATGGCCATGCTAAGTGACCTGGGAGTGAGGGCCTGGGGGTAGAGAAGAAAAGCAGAGAAGACCCAGCGCAAGCCTGAGTTGCTGGAGTTCATCAAAGAACTAATTGCTAGAGCAGAAACCTGGCCATTTTGATTCTCATGCAAGCCATCAGAAAGTAGCACAGAATAGCCACGGGAAGGCACCCCAGGTAGGTGTCAACTAAGAGAGGAGGGTGGAGTGGTCGATGCCTAGCCCCAGGTGGTGTAAGTTCAGAAGGGGTACAGGGAGATGCAGACATTAAGACACAATCTGCAAGCAGATGCCCCGAACACAGAACAAGCCAACAGGGAGGCGAGAAAGGAGTAACAACCTGGCCCACATCTTGTTTGGAGACCCAAAGGGAGAGAAGGCTGACCTCTCAGAACAAAATTTCTGCTGGGCAGAAGTAGTGGACATTGTGGTGATTCCAGTTCTTCACCTTCCCGCCTGTCTCCAGATGGCTGGTAGGGACCCATATCCTTGACAGATGCATACCCAGTGTGAGGAGGGTGCTATGGGGCGGGCCGGAGGAAGTGACATCTGAATAAGCTTCTAGCAAGTGGCTTCTTCCCAGATAAATTTGCATAGGTGGGAGGAAGTGTTTCAGGTTGGCACTGGCAACATTCCAGATGGAGAGAGACCGCAAAGAAAGGAGGACCCAAGCTGTCTAAGTCAGGGGGCACAGAGGTCCCTCAGTAGAGCCCCACTGTGAGAAGCAAGCAACTGCGCTCCAGCTCCCCACAGAGCCACCAATGAGCATGGTGTGTGAACACAGCAGTGAGCAAACATTACTCTTGGCAGTCCATCACCCATGCATGCCCCTCATAGCCCCACCCTACACTCGACATCAACAGAAAAATCTTGGGGATGGTGCAGGTGGCACACGGTCCGAGCCTGGCTTCACTGGGAAGCACGGGAGGGGGCATGCCTAGCAAGGACACGAGAAGGCTTGAGTTCTGGAGTCCGAGTGGTGTGGACATCTAGAAATACTGATAACAATGGAAAGATTCAGCACTTGCCAAAACCCAAGACTGGGCCTTATAGCCAGATGTAGACCAGCCCACTGGTCCGTGTGCCTCAGGACATCTGAGACTGGAGTAGTCACGTGTGAAGGCTCCCTCAATTAGGGTCACAGTGGCCACAGAAAAGAATGAAGGAGCAAGGGCATGGACCACAAGCAGACCATCAGGCTGGAGAGAGAGCGCTGGGGTCTGGCTCAACCCTGTCCACTTAGCTTCTCCTCCAGCAGATGGAGAGGCACTCCTGCCTGGAGCCAGCAGGTGGGGCAGAGCTGGGTAATCCTGTAATTATAGAGTACACTCCAGCCTCAGTCACAAGAAGCAGATGAGCACTTTAGGGCTCCATCACCAAATCAGCACTGTTTTCAGGACAACAGAATCCCCACCCAGTGCGCTCACTCTTCTTGAGAACAGCTATGTGACTCTCACTCCTGATCCAAAGTTTAACTTTGTAGGACTGACGGCCATTTGGTGAAAGGAACAAAAAGGTAATCCCAGGGCATGGCGCCACCATGGTTGTCAGTTCAGGAAAACTTATGGCCTCTTGACCCGCTCCACAGGCCAGTGACTGCAACCCTGCCCATCAGAGGGAGCTTGCCAAAGAGCCGGTAGGGTATGGAGTCTGAGTGAGGCAGCTTGTCACCTGGGGCGATAGGAGCACTTCTTTCCTACTCTTTCCCCAGAACAGACTATCTCTAATCAACGCGCCACTTTTGATGTGTAAATAATTGTGAATTACTTTCCCTTTTTTCGTCTATGAAGTGATCTTTATCCTAACCCCCAAAATGTAAGAATTAATTAAGAGAACACCTACCAGGAAGGTCAACGTTGGCTATGACTGGTGATGTATCTAGAAGAGTAATTGACAGAGGATCTGAAGAGTCTGGAGCAACCCAGCAGGGGCATTCACAACACCATGTGTGTTTGTGTGTGTGTGTGGGGGGTGTGAATGTGGGTCTGTATGCACATGGGCACCTATGTGTAGAGGGCAGAGGCCAACCTTGGAAGCTGCCCATCTTGGTTTTTGAGACACATTCTCTCACTGGGACCTGAGGCTCAGTGCATAGGGCAAGGCTGATTTGCCTGTCTCGGTCTCCTGGGCACTAGAAACACACATGCCTGACCACTATACGGCTCCCAGTTTTTCACAGGGTTCTGGGAATGGAACCCAGATCTTCACTCACGCTTGCACAGTGTCACTGCGTCATCTCCAGTCTGCTACATGCTTTATAACCCTGGATCTCTGCTCCTTCCTGGGAAAGCAGCCACCGTAGCAACTACGCTGTTTCCCTGTGGACTGGTGCGGGCATTAAAGAGATCACAAATGGACAGGGCCTCCCCCAAACTCTGACCCTTTCTAGGTCCTCCACAAAATGAGGTCCACACGTAGTAACACTACAGCTATATTAGTTATTTTCATGACTCTAAATACATCTGGATGAGTAAGACCTGCTTTGACATGGCCAAAGGGAGTAATGATTAATGGAACCCAAGATTCCAGACTACCATATTAAAATCAGAATGTTTGCACATTCGCAGTATAACAACTATCCCAAGAATGTGCTCTTCTTCCTTAGGGTCTGGGGAGTTTACCATATGTAAAGATATAATCAGCTCCCCCTGTAACAACTCTCTCAAGGGCAGCTAGCTCTCCTCTTCCTCCCATGGGAGTTTTAACCAACTTCCAAGAAGTAGGTTGAGCTGGTTTGCCAGCTTGTGGCCAGCAGACACCTGTAACTTTGTTGCCTGGGAACCTGCAGAGCCAGTCCTCCAGGTAGTGAGGCCACTCAGGTAAAATGTCCCAGCAGGTGCTCTGGAAAGGCCCAGGGGATAGGAGGACAACTGACCAGAAAAGCAACTTAACAAATGCCAAATCTTAAAGGCAGACATGGGCCCTGTGGGAGACAGGCCCCAGGGCTCCATGGGCAGGACAGTCTTCTGAGGTTCCAGGTCACAAAGAAGCAGGTGCACATCACGTGCCCAGTGGGACAGGCACGGAGGTTCAGTCTCTTTGTTCTTTTCTCATCCTTTCTTCCCCTCTCTCCTCCTGACTGGGAGGAGGCCTGTTATGCAAGAGGAGGCCCAGATTGCACCGAAGGAGGGAAAAGGGCCTGGGGTAAGGGTGGGCTCAGGTACCCTCTCTTCCTGCCAGCAAGCAGGCAATGCTATGTGTGCAATGGTATTTTGGGGTCTCTAGACCATGAGAGACCAAAGCTTGCCAAGCTCCTGTGACTGAGACCTGAAGACACCTGGCAATCCCCTGCCCTAAGCCCCACTTCTCTGTCCCACCACCATGACACTTTCTCCAGGACCACTAAGACCTCTCCAAGGTCCATTACAATAAGGAGCCTTCCAGGACAATGTTGTCCAAACTGGTCCCAGCTGGTTGGGAAATGTTTCCAAGACTGACTCAATCAGATGCCGTTCCCCAAGCCCAAAGGTAGTTTAACAACTGAATTCTCTCTAGGAGGTGGTGGCAAGCCATGTGGACATTAAAATCCAGAGATAACTACCTGCATTATTTGTGAAACCATGGTGGGACCCCAGACCTGTCTATCCTGTCTTACAACACAGAGCTAACAGTATGGGAAGTGGCCAAGCCACAAACGCTAATGGTTCTGTGGTTCTGTGGCTTTCTGCCCTTTGACTTGTTTTTTTCTGGACACATGCTTCTTCCAAATCTTTGAGCCCAATAGCTGCCAATGTCCAGCCCTGTTTCTATGCCCATTGCATCCATCACAAGACAGATGCTGACTTTCCAGAGCCAGCTCAGTTGAAGCCAAGACGTTGGGTTGCTGTCTCTAACTAGAGCAAAAGCAAGTGAGCCGGGAGCTGCCTGCATGGCAACTTCAGTGGGGAGATTGTGAAAACCACCCACAGCTAAGGCGAGGGCAGCCAACTTGGCCATTCCTGGCCCAGTCCATCTCCCTCCCCCCGCTGAAGACTGCAGGCTCTCTGTTTTACTGTGAACTGGGGCACTGCCACTACTCCACCAACAAAGCCTCCAAAGGTTGAGGGTGGACATTAATGATGGACTTTCATTCCCTGTTTCCCCTCCTGAAGTGATTAAACTGCTCACTGAAGAAGGACTTGTTAGAAAGTAAAAAGAATGGACGGTGCTGGCGTTGGTTAAGTCAGAGCGAGAATTAATGATTAACGGGAGTAGCAACGCTCCACACACCACACACCTGCACACTCTCCTCTACCGCACAGAACCCTTACCAGCCTGTGCACCACTGCCCACTGTGGAACACACAGGCAGCAGCACAACTGGTGTGGCTGCCCTGAAGCTGTGACATTAAAAGTCACTATTTTTGTGCTGTTAACAGGGAGCCAGCTGGGCCGCATGCACCTGGTTGAGAAAGACACCCAGAGCCCCAGTGGGAGATACAACACATACCACCCAGGATCCCACGGAACAAGTAAGCCTCCTCTGACACTGGGAACAGGAAACAGGAACAGTCACCAGGCCAAGGCTGCCACAGATACTCTCTTCCCTGAATAACACAAATGAGCAGGGCTTTTCCTGCTTCACCCAAAAGGAACAGGGTGGACAGAGAGCACTGTCTGGCTGTGCTCAGCCCCAGCCTGTTTCTAACAGCAAGACACACCCTGGATGGGAAAGAGGGAAGGGACAGAGAGACAGACTGTTTGGGAAAGAGCAGGAAGGAGACACCAGATCCGTCTCACCCCAACTAGCTGGGTATCATCTCTGAAACTCAGAATTAAGCAGGAATAGACAGCAAAGGGTAAAAAGGTACATACACACACATATAATTTTAGTTTTCTTATGAATTCAGTGGACTTTTTTAAAATTTGGGTTTGCTTTTAAATGAATGTTTCCAATAAGAAATTAATTCTGATATAAAAAGTCATGTGACTCTATGAAAAGACAGCAGAATCCTGTTCTAGCTGTAGTGAAAAAGAGAACTCTTGACCCCTCGTTTTTCAGAAAATCATCTGTTAAGTACAGCTCTCAACTTCGCTAACACTGCTGTGCCGGGGTGTCAACAGCATGGGATATAAGTCACAGAAAGGGTGAACCCCACAATGACCAGGGAAGAGAGCAGGTACCACGAAGGAGGAGCCACAGGGAGAGGACTTACTTGGGTGTGCCACTGGGCTTCCAGTACCTACAAAAGAGGTACTGTCCATCTGCGTTGACCAGGTGAGGCAAGTCCTGGTAGGGAACATTCTGTGGAGTTCGCCTGGGAGAATTTGCCTCAGGCATCCTGCTGAGGTCTTCTGGCCCTTGGAAGAAAGGTGGATATATTCTAAAGTCAGAAACACACTCATGCCCATTTGGGAGCAAAGGAAGCTGTGTTCAGAGTCAGGACTGTGGCTTTTTTTTTTCTAAGCACCGCAATTTGATATATATTTTTAAAATTACATATATCTCTTGCAAACCTCTCCAAGACTGAAAATCCCATTTGTCCTTAAGAAAATGCTCACTTTATTTTTTAAAGTGCCTCATTACAGCCCCTCCCATATGTGTTTATTTTAAATCATCTCAGGAAACTTCATCTTAAAGACTGTTTTAGCTGTAATCAAGCGGAAATTACAGTCAGTTCCATGGGTACAAAGCCCCAGCTGCAGGGACCCATCTCTCCTAAAATCTCCACTGAGTGGATTCTAGGGGGGCATAATAAGTAGGTGACGCGCCCCCGAGCAATTTCTCCCTTCTGAATGCCAAAGATGCCATGACAAACCTGTTTCCATTCCGTCCTGGCTTTCGCATTCCACTACCGCCACAGCCTCGAGTATCAGCGCCAGGCGAAAGAGGGCTGTTCCCTCATCGCGGCCGTAGGGCAGCACCGCGGGGTCTGCGCCCTCCCCGCCTGGGCTGCAGGGGTGCGAGCAGCTCCCTCCTGCCTCTCCAGCGCTAGCTCATGTCACCACTTTTCCAGAACACACCCCTGAAGGGATTCCGGGAGCTAGGGACAGCGGGTCCCCAGCTCGGAGCTGCAGCGAGACGCGCTCCGCGGCACCGCGCATTCGCGCAGATGCGGGTCCCCGAGCAAAGTCACCCCGATTCTCCGACAAACTTTGCCTCCTGCCCGCCCGCGACTGCTTGGGGAAGCAAGCCCCGCGGCTGTCATCGGCACGCCACACGCGGCGGGGACTTGTCCGGTGTCCCCACACCGGGCTGGGAAGATGTAGTTGACTGGAACAAGTCGGTTTGGGGGTTGGTGCGAGGGCGCGAGGGGCGCGCTCACGCGCACGAGCTGACACGCGCGCACACTCGTGCGCACGCACAAGCGCGCAGGGGACCCCTGGCGGCGGCTCCTATCCTGAGGCAGGGGCGGGAGACAGTTACCCGGGCCACGAGCGCCGCTGTCACGTCCCCCGAGCACCACGCGGGTCCGGGTCGGCGGCGGGCTAGAGCCAGACTACTGCGCGCGGCCGGCTGCGCGGCGATAGGGCGCGGCGTCTGCGCCGCCACTTTATCCCCAGCCGCTCGGCGGCGGGGGCGGCCCGCTGGGTGGGGACGCGCGGGGAGGCGGCGCCGGGGGCCCACGTGTACCCGGCCCCCGGGGAGGAGCGGGGCGCCGCCCGCCGACCTGCCACGCGCTCTTCCAGGCCCTACGCGGCAGCCGCATGGGGAGTGTCACAGGGCCCTGAACGAAACTAACCGAACTAAGGGATTCTTCCAGCTCAGGCGCACAGGCAAGAGCACTGACCCACACACAGGTACCCCGAAGCAGAAGCATGCACACAAGTACTGAATTCACTTGTTTACAGATGCACACGTGCGAGACTCACATTCAGATAACACGGGTGCGGGCACACCCAAACGGACATAAGGACAAATCAGGATTCTTCCCCCAGATGCTAGCTGTAAACTGCTGTGCTTACTGTGCTATACACAGGGACACGCATGAATGTCACAGTTACATGAATACACACTCCCTAGACACTATACACACAGATAAAAACAATATACCACGTGCACAGTGTAGACCCCAAACCCACAGCTCCCATTGTAAAGGGATTAGAGGTTATTCTGGAGCCATTTTGAGTGACCATGGCCTGGGAACACAGACTTAGGTTACCTCAAATTCCATGTTCCAATATGAAAGCAGTTTCAGGAAGTTTTTATGGTTTTACAGAACAGAAGTCATAAATCAAGGTAAGTTTAAAACACATTTGAGGGGTACACCAGAGAGGCAGGTACCAGATGGGGGAAGTTTTCCTACAGGTTCAAGATGCTCTCCGGAGGCATTCTTGGCTTTTGGATTGGCAGAAGCTAGCTGTCCTGTTAAGTCTATAGATTCTAAAAGGGTTTTATCTATTGTCACTGATGTTAGTTCCGACAAAGAGGGGCAAGGAAGGAATGAATGGTTGTTCCAGAGGACCAGAATTTCGCCCAAGAAAAGGTAAGTCCTCTCTGCAACACTTCAACCTCTCCTGCAGTCCTGAAATGCTAATCAGTCAGTCTCTGCAGACAGTTTCCTTTTAGGTCTCCTTCACAGCCAGACACGGCGGCTTCTTTCCGGAACAGAGATGAACAGCACACACATATACCAAGACAGGCATTCACACACAAGTGCTCAGAAGGAAACAGACACATCACACACACACACACACACACACACACACACACACACACACACACACACACACACAAATACTACATGAAGTCACTTCTCCTAGGTGCCCCAAGAGCGGGGTCCTACCAGCACAGCTGGCTATGGGCTGTGGAGAGTCTGGAATGCAGCCCTAAATTTACAGCCTGTCCTCTGTGTCCTAGGCGTGACACCTGTGAGTGACAGCTGCAGTGGAGCCGGAGGGATGACCCTGACCCATACCACCTCCACAGGCCTTCCAGAGCTTTCTTCTAGGACAAGCACTTTGCCAAACAGCAGTATTGAATAGTGCCACTGTTATGTGACTCAGTGGTAGTGACAGAGCCTGCAATCTAACTTAACTCAAAAAAGGCCCTCTGAGTGGACAGTCTGGTTGTAGGCCACGCTGAGGGACCTAAGCCACCCTCTGCTTTAGGCGGGTCTCCAGGGCTTAGACACAGGAGTGGCTAAATGACTTCTTGGAGCTGTTTTTTTGTTTTCTGGCAGGCCAGGGTTACGGGCAGCAGCCTCAGGGGAGGGCCTGGGAGCCCGGTCTCAAAGCTGGATTGGACCTGTTGGGCACACACCACTGTTCACTTCAGCTGTGGTTTACTGGAAGGGCAGCTAGATCCAGCAGCACCAGTGTTTTCTGATTTTTCAAGGGTTTGAAAGTTTTGAGAAGAGAGGTCACTGCCATCAACAGGATCTCTCCTGAATCTAGAACTGCTCCCACTTGAACACCGACTGCGAGTTAAGAGATTAGGGCCTGGATGCAGTGCCATACCCCTAGTCTGGTTATCAGAGAGTGCATTTGACCATCCCTAGAGGCCATAAATTCCTTCCCATCTCGAGCAATAATAGTGTTACAGAGTTCAGATTCACCAGGGGAAAGACCATAGATTTGAACCAAATTATAATTAAATCATTTTATTAGTTATTACTAGCAAGCTGACAACCTTAAAACCAAATTGAAGGCATGCCACACAGAAGGGGCTGAGGAAGGGGTTTATAGGTGGGCACCACAGTTATCTTGTTTGTGTGGAGTGTGTAAGTTGAGTGAGAAACTGCATTTACTCCCCTCGGTTGTGAGGCACTGTCTCTCTCACCCTGTATACATTGATAAAGGAGCTTCCTGGTGCACAGTGATAAGTGTGTTTACAAAAGCCAGAGCAAGCAGTGAATCATCTCACAGCACTTTTACATTTTGGGGAGGGGGCAAAGAGTCAGAATGTCTGTGAACTTATCTTTTAGGAATTTAGAATGGGTGCATAGGACAAAATGGAGTCTCCCTTAGCCATCACAGTGGGACCCAGGGAGAGGGAGGGAGAAGCTAGGCTAGCTGCCACTAATGGTAATGTCTTACAAAACTACAGAGCAATATCACAGTGATAGTGGATTTACTTTTTATTTTTTATTAATTTTTCTGAGACAGTGTCCCACTCTGTAGCCCTGGGTGACTTGGAACTCATAGATAGCCACCTGCCTCTGCCTCCCAAGTGCTGGGATCAAAGATGTATGCTGGTGTGGGACAATATATCCTGTCAATTATGTTTTAAATAAATGCTGATTGGCCAGTAGCCAGGCAGGAAGTATAGGCGGGTCAATGAGGACAGGAGAATTCTGGGAAGAAGGAAGCCCATTCCTCCCAAGTCCTGTCCCGACACCAAAGAAGGAAGATGTGACCTGCCCCACTGAAAAAGGTACCGAGTCATTTGGCTAACATATACTAGAATAATGGGCTAATATAAGTTGTAAGAGTTAATAAGAAGCATGAGCTAATGGGCCAATCAGTTTATAACTTATGTAGACCTCTGTGTGATTTTCTTTGGGATCTAAGGACTGCAGGAACCGGGCAGGACAGAAACCTCTTAACAACAGTATGCCGCCATGCCCACACAACATTGGATTTACACAATCAAGAAAGGGTGTCTCCATCCACTGAGACCCCTCCTGGCACTCCTTATAGCCACATTTCCTTCCCTTTGCCCACAACCTCTGCCAGGCATGGCTTTGTTCTCTATTTCTAAATTTCTGTCATCTCAGAGTGTTTTGTTTTGGAATCATGAGGTAGATCTGGACTGTCTGGCGTCACGTTCTGGCTTACATGCACTACAGAACTACCCAGTTCACCAGGTATCTGTGTGGTTTCCAGTTTACAGCTAGTTCTGAATGAAGCTACTGTGTACACTGGCAAGGCACAGTGAAGCAAGCTCACTGTCCCAGCCTTCAGGAGTGTTAACACAGGATTACTTGGAGTTCAAGGTCAGCCTGGTCAGCATAGCTAGACCTTGTCTCAAATAAACAGGAAAGGAAAAGGAAATCGCTTGCTTAGTTTTCTAAACAGCTGATAAAATGTTTTCCAAAGTGAGTGTATCTGTTTACATTCCCACTGTTGTTGCCATGGAAATAATGTTTAAAATTTTTAAAAATTTTATGTGTATATATATGCGTGCCTGGGTGTATGTAATGTGCACTACATTTATGCAGGAGTCCAAGTAGGTCAGAAAAGGGCATTAGGCCTCCTGGAACTGGAGTTATAGATAGATGGCTGTGGACTGCCATGTGTGTACTAGGAACTAAGCCCGGGGCCTCTGCAAGAATAGCCAGTGATCTTAACTGCTGAACCATCTCTTCACCTTCCCTCCCCAATTTTTTAAAGCCCATTTGTTGTGCGTCTTGTGTTTTTATCTGTATTTACCTGATAGCTTATATTGCTACATGCCTTTCCGCGTACCTGTTTTCTCTATATCCTAGTGAAATGCCTCACTATGCCCTCTGAGCACAGTCTTATTGTGCGTTCTTAAACCGTTGAGTTCTGAGTGTTCTGGATGTATGATAGCTGCCAGTCCTGTGTCAGACGTGTGATTGGCACGAATTTGCTCCTGATTTATAGCCTATCTCTTCAGCCTCTTCAGAGGGTCATTTGCAAAGCAAAAGCTTTAATTTGGGTCATAAACAAATCTTTAGTATTTGCTTTAATGGATCATGTATTTAGTGTTAAGAGAAGTCTTTGCTTAGTCCTGCATTTGAGAGTATTCAATCATGTGCAGAGTTATATTGTTTTATGGTTAAGGTGTGAAATTTAGTTCAGGTTTTTTGTTTTGGTTTTGTCCACATATATCAGTTACTCCTGCACCTTTAACAGGGTTAAAGTTTTTCTTCTCATGAATTATTTTTCCACTTTTCTCAAAATTGGACTTTCTGTATGAGTCTGTTTCTGGCTCCTCTTTCCACCCCATTAGTTTGTGTCAGCTTCTCTGGCAATACCATTGATAATACCATGGCCTTGGTTGTTGAAGTTCTCTAACAAACCTAGAATTCTATATACTCATAATCCATATTTCACAAGATTGGTTCAGCTACTCTAGTTTCTTTACCTATTTTTATTTTATTTTATGTGCATTGTTGTCTATACCTACTTTAAAAATCTCATTGATATTTTGACAGAAACATGGATATCTACTTGCCCAGAGTTGACATTTTCAAGGTTAAGGCTTACAAACCATGTACATTGACACATCCACTTACTTCTTTCAATACAAGGCAGTAGTTTTAATAGCATACTAGTCTTACACAAATGTTTTAGATCCATATGTTTTTCTTTTCTTTTCTTTTTTTTTGTTTTTTTGAGACAATATTTCTCTGTGTAGCCTTGGCTGTCCTAGAACTCACTCTGTGGACCAGGCTGGCCTCAAACTCAGAGATCTGCCTGCCTCTACCTCCCAAGGGCTAGGATTAAAGGCGTGTGCCACCACTGCCCCGATAGATGTATATTTATATTTATTTTAAGTAATTGTAAATGTTATATGTTGTTTCTCTCAGTGTGCCTAGGTTAATTTCTATGGTGATAAAATTGAATTTTGCTTCCCGGGCTTGTAATCTGTAACCTTGCTCAACCTACTTATTATATATAATGTAGGGGTACTTGAGTCTTATTTGTAGCCTCCTTGAGGGTGTTTTTGCATATACCATCATTATAATTGAACTGAGTGTCTTGTAGACAATGTGTAGTTGCATTTGGATTTATTTATTTTAATTTTATTTATTTGCCTGTTTATTTTTGGTGCAGGGAGTCAACAGCAAAGGATTGGTCGGCTGCAGAATTTCTCTCGGTTTGTTTTCAGTCCGGGACCCCTTCATTCCCAGAAGCAGGAAGAGTGAGGCAAGCACATCCCGCCACCTTTGCCGAGTACGGCAGGGAGATCACTACCAGGTCCTTGGCTCTCTTGTCCTCCAGAGTCTCTACAGCAGGACAGCTCTAGACATAACCAGGTTCCCAAAATAAAAAACTGTCAGTGGCAGGTTCTTCTGCAACTATCATGAACTGGCTAGGTGATAACGGAGGAGAAATGGCGTCTTTCTACCGCTCAGGAACTCTTATGTGACCTGAGATACACTGAGGCTGGAGAAGAGGTCTTGGAAATCCCGGTGAAGAAGGGGGAAAGAACGCTGCATTAGAAGGCAGCAAGAACACCTAGTGCATCTCTCATTAAAACTGTGACTGCTCTTCTCAAGTCTTCAGGGTTTTGGTTGCTGTAAACCCGCATCGTAAATCGCTTGTACTAGGAGGAAAGTGGAGATCAGGAATAGGAACTATGCATAAAGCAAAGAAATGTAAGACTTTGCCTGTGAAGTCGGGGAAATTAAAGCTGAGTAATTTGGACCTCAAAAACCAGCAGTGCTCACTAGATGGGTCACTTCCTGTAAGTTTCTTCACCTCACAGCCTTGCCTTCTCACCTGAGACTGGGGAATACCCTAGCTAAGACTATGACCGTGGTGTTGGTGGCTTAGCTCCATGAAACTGGAGGTGCCAAACCTGACACACAAGGAAAAGAACTTTTGCATATAAAGTTTTATTTTTTTGTTTTTTTGTTTGTTGGTTTGTTTTTCGAAACAGGGTTTCTCTGTGTAACTGGCTGTCCTGGAACTCGCTTTGTAGATCAGGCCCGAACTCAATGAGATCCACCTGCTTCTGACTCCCAAGTGCTGGGATTAAAGGCCTGCGCCACCACCATCTGGCTGCCTATGAAGTTTTTAATGTGAATTTTAGAAATTGTTGACTGCACATTGCAAACCTAGATTTCCTGTGCTGGACACGTGAGGCACAAAATGTTGAGGGGACAGGGGACTTCCTGCTCTGAACTGTAAGAGGATGTGGCTCTCTCTGCTGAGGCAGGAGGTGCTGAAGTGGCAGCAGGCTTGTGGGTCTGGAATTCAGAGAGCTCAGGTTGGGGACTGAGACTGAAGTGAGCCCAGAGGCAGTCCCTGGGGCTGGGAGGGCAGCATTCTTGACAGAAAGATGGCAGCAGAGGTGTGGGCTGGCAGCCTCCACACTGCACCCATCCTCACAGGACTTGCCTGTGAGCACTTTATAGTATTTGCATTGCTAACGAACATCTAACAATTGTGACGTCTCACCCAGTAATGCCGGGCTGGGTTTCCTCTAAAGACAGAGGCCTCAGAGCAGGCACATCTTGCCCCAATCATTTCAAGCAGCGCGCGCCTCTCCCTACTTCTCACTCCTCACTCAGCCCATCTCCAAAATAACCAACTGGGATTTCTGGGTTGTTTGACTGGGTGGTGCTTTCCCGAGTTGCCTACATGGAGGAAGGGAGGAGGCTTGGGAAACAGGGTCAAGTTCATTGTGGACTTTTGAAAAACAGTGTTGATCTCTCTGGGGAAGTCAACCTGGAAGGCCTGACGAGAGTACAGTAGGAGGTCAGAATGGAGGTGAAGGTTGAGGAGTCGCCGTTCGTGAGCAGTGATGTCATGAGCATGCTGTAGACGGGAATGTGATCTGGAAGGAGAAATGGTCCCGGGGAGATTCTTGTGAGGAGGAGAAGGAAAGGGGAAGAGTTTGCAAAAGTGATGGAGACAGATGCCACGCGATCATGATTCACGTGCCAAACTCACTGCACACTCCCACAAAGACCCTGAAAGTCCCCAGAAGCCAAGCAAAAAAGAATGGAGAGATACACAGTGGGGTCGATGACACTGGGAAGTTGGAGAGAACCCAGCTCACGGTTCAAGAGGACAGACATCAATCTGCATTATTTATGAAGTGATTGGAAAGTATCTTCTGAGAAGAATAGGGCAGGACAGTGTGAGGCCACTGGACCCCAGAGCCTGGTCACTTGGATTAAGACTCTAGTTCTGTGTCCTGGAACTCTAGGTCACAAGCAAGTGAATGCAGTGGAATATTAACTTAAGAGTTTGATTCCCACGGCTTACCTAAAAAGTCAGGCATGACGGTGCACGCTGGGGTGTGGGTGAACAGGATGAATGCTGGTGCTTCCTAGCTAGCCAGTCTAACACCAATCAGTGAGCCTCAGGTTCCAGTGAGAAACCCTGTCTTCCCCCCCTTTCCCTGCCCGACCCTGCCCCACCACAGCCAAAAGTAAACCAAGGTGGATAGCCCCTGAGGAACAAAATTGGCCTCTGACTTCCACATGTACACACACATACATCATCTCAGGTGATCCCCCTCACACCCACTCACACTTGCCTATGCACACCCACACATACACACAAAACAAAAATAAGAAATAAAAAGTTTAGAGTTTACATGTTAAACGTACAAATGAATACCAAAAGGTCAGTGGTGACCTGTGAGTTCCATTCCACCCCATGCTTGGCTCCAGCCCTATCTGCAGAGGAAAGTGGGACATGCCGGGACACCCTTGGAGGAATGGAGAAAAGGTGAGGGGTGGGGCGTGCCAGGACACCCTTGGAGGAATGGAGAAAAGGTGAGGGGTGGGGTGTGCTGGGACGTCCTTGGAGGAATGGAGAAAAGGTGAGGTAGAGGTCAGCGAGATGACTGAACACGGCGGGAAGCTAGAGAGGCAGGCTTCCTGGAGGGTCTGTGTCGAGATACCATGGTAAAGATGACTTGAGCACAGGCTGGGACAAGTCCCTCAGCAATGGTCTCTGTCTCCATGCCCAAGTGCTGGTGTGGAGGCTCTTCTCTTCCAACATGGAGTCCAGTCTCACACCTTGGTTTTGCACTGACCTCTGACTTACTCTTATCAACAGAACGTAGTACAAATGATGCTGTTCCAGACCTGAGTCCCATACTCTCACTCCTCCTGCCATGAACCAGCCAGTGGACTCACCAGATAAAGCAATGGCCTCAACACGTGGGGAAAGAAACCATGGAGGAAACCAAGGCCCACCAGCAGCCAAGACAACAATCAATCCCCAGAGGCAGCTCTGCCCTGTGACCCATTGTCATTGCAAGAGAGACTTAGCTGTGACTCAATAACCACCCAGCAGAGCCCAACCCAAGCTGCTCTCCCACAGAGCCACAAGATAAATGGGCCATGCTGTGTTAAGCCCCAAGGCTGGGCTGACTTGTGTGCAGCAGAAGTATACTCAAGCAGCATATAAGATATTCTATGTGCCAGCTATGCAGCTGAGTTACCTTGTCTCCATAACCACTGTGAGATTATGAGACATGGGGATAGAATCCAACAGTTCTAAGGGAAAAAAAAATCAGGCCATTGAAAATTTGGACATAGGAAGATACAGGGGAAAAAAAGAAACACACACACACATATGTATATACATATATACACAATTATATATCTTAAAATGATTTAACAGTCCTATTAATTGGCTGGACCTAAGGCTACAACTACTGAGGTTATAAATGCTTTTCATGTTGATGGAACAGGGTGATTGTGTGTCTTACTGGAGTATTTATACTTCCCCAAAACCATTTTGCCTTAACCCCTTGCTCAGTTTCTTCATACTGTCTTAAGGCTCTTTATAACTTCTTCCAGCTTGTGGGGACTCAGGCGGCTGCCACCAGTAGCTAAGAAGGATCTGCTGTGTACTGGATTCGGATGTGAGTTCCTCAGAAACATCCTCTCTTCCATTGAGTGTTCCTGGACATTGGCCCAGGCTCATTTCTTCCTGAGGAGGGCGGAATCTCATTACAGGAAGCTGTGGACATGGAACCCTCATTACAGTATGGAGGCCAAAGGTACTTTATTGTCCTTAAAAGATCATGAGGAGGAAAACAAGCATAAAAATTTAAGTGTGGTTCCTACACAGACATGAGGCTGCCGGGAAAGAGGGTACTAGCTGTGACATGCAGGGAACTGAGGAGCACAAGCTTCAGTCTGAGAAAGTCCCCATGCAGGCCACCTCCATCGTTCCATCTCACCAGTCAAACACAAAGTTCTCCTTGGCATGAGGCACACTCATGCAGGCTTGTCTTCTTTTTAAAAAAGGCAGCCCCATGCAGCTGGAGGCCCAATGTGGCTTGGCATTCATTGATTTTATTTGCAGCATTATCTTTATTCTATTGCAAGTGTTTGCTCTTAAGACAAATAAAATGAACTTAAAGTGTGGGTTGAATTAAGGGATATTAAGAAGCCCATTGGGCTAACATGTGGCAGAGGCATCCTGGCAGCGATATGGCCATGGCCCAGGTTGGGGACACCCAGGGTAGAGCCCAGGGGATAGGCTGTGTTTGGCGTCTGACACACAAACTGCACTCTAGAAACAAACCTACCCCTCACCAGCGTGATATTTCACTTCCAGGCTCTTGTTTCCTGTCAGTCACAGTCAAGGCTAGGGGCCATTGATATGGCTCCGCAGCTCAAGGGACAAGCCTGGCAACCTGAGCTCTACGCCCAGAGCCCACATGAAAGTGGAAAAGGAAGGAGAAACCAACTCTACAAAGTTAGTCTCCACCCGTGTGCCATGGTGTGCATCCCCCTGCCCACATGCACACACAAAGAAACAAGCAAACAAATAACATTTAAAAATCAAGGTTGACCCAGCAGTTTTCCCGTGGTTCTTATGGCTTTGGGAATTCTATTTTTGCTGTATATTTAAGGCCAAGGGCTAGGCCTCTTGGGAAAGGTCACTGAGTACAATGGGATCTACTGAGAGGGAAATGAAGGTTCCTACCCACATGCTGCTGCCCATAAATGCATTTGGCAAGTCCAGAATGTCAGCAATTAGTAACTGGGCCCAGGCACCCTAATGAGATTCAGACTGAGCGTCAAAGAAGAAATTCTTCCACTGACTAATCGGGTTAGTGAAGCGAAGAGAAGTTGTCCACACTGAAAAATACTCCACAAATAGAGCGCTAGCGACTAAACGTGGTGGGGTGCACACTGCATTGTTCTCCTTCAGCGGTTAAAAAAAGCCTCTGACTTAACACTAAAGTGTAGCCTTTGAAGGCAAATGAGGGTGGTTATGTGTAGACAGGGAAAGTCCACTGAAGGGCTGGGTAATCTGCGGAAGGAGCTGAGGCACAACCAAGCAGGGAGGGCACACCGGACGGCCTCTGTCTCTCTCCCTCTCTCCCTCTCTCTCTTTGATGGGAATGGAACCTAGGGCTTCAAAGCTGCCCACACTCCCAGTCCTGGGTTTTTCTAATTGTCAGGGGGCACAGACCCTGGGCCCTGAATTGGCTCTTGGACCTCCAAGTTTTGTGATATTGAGTGGGCTACTTAGCCTCTCCATGCCTCAGTTTCCTCATTAGCAAAACATAGGTAACGAATTCTTCATAGGGTTATTGAAACATATAAACGAAGTAATAGATGGCATTGTTAGGATGACTGATGCACAGAACATACTCTGTGTGCGATTGATGGGGCTGTCAGCTGCAGAACAGTGCCAGTTCTCCCACCCCCTGCCTTTGCCCATACACTGTGTCTTACAAAGACCATGTTCCTCTATGCAATGTTCCACTGCCTGTCTTGAGCATCCCAGCAGACCTCAGGAAAGATTTTTTTATACCCAAAGGTGTCCTTGATATCACAGATGTCACAATTGTCATTTTGTAGATGATGCAACTGAGGCAGAGTGAGGAGACTTGCCCAAGACTGTGAAGGTTTAATCCATGCATAAATCCGGCCTAGAGCCAGCCCCCACCAGTCCTTCTTTCCCACCTGTATTGCTGCTTACATTGTTTCCTTGTGTTGCCAACAGGTTCCCAGTGTTTCATATGTGAAAGGAGTTGGAAACCAGGAACTGGAGGGCTTGGGTTTCTCGCCCACACCCTGACACAGGCCTTTAAATACCTAAGAGGTTTTTAAGGATGTTTATTTTCTTTAGTTTATTTAGCAAGCTAAGTTACTGAAAACCATATAGTCATCCCTGTACCCAGATTCTCCATTCAAGAATTCAACCAACCTAGGACCAGCAGTATTGGTGGGAACTGTGTCTGGTCTATGCTGAACATATACACACTGCTTCCTGTCAATGTTTCCTGTCAATGCAGCATAGCAACTGATGACACAGCATGGGTGGTAAGTGACACAGAGGGTGAAAGGTGACTTGAAACATACAGAAAGTCTGTGAAAATGCTCTGTCATTGTGAACAAGTGACCCAAGCATTCTCTGATTCGGTCATCTGAAGAGGAAGGAAGATCTTGAGGACAGTGAGGGGGCAATTCTGTTTCCCCTAAAGAAATGAAACGCCGCTATGTGTGTCTTAGGACAACTATCAAGGCCACCCAGAGCCCAGGAAGGTTGAAGGTTTTCCCTGAGCAGAGTGTGGCGCCGCTGTTCTGGTCCCAGTCTGTCATTTCTAAGTCCGATCTTCAGGCCTCTGATGGCATCAAATCCCTTTGCTAAATTACTCACGGCTGATGTCTGTGACTTAACTTGCCTGTTAGTGCTGTTGTGAAAGTCCCTGGCAGCTACAGGTGTCAGGAAATGGGAACACAGGTTTAAGGTAGGAAGGAGGAGCAGAGGGTAGGCGAATCCTGAGGCGTGTCTTCCGACAAGTCAGCAGCAGAAAGACACTGAGCAGGGACTTTGCCCAGCCCAGAAGGCAGCACACTGAAGTCTCAAATGAGGCAGGACCACAGGGCAGCAGGACAAGAGGGTCTCCTGCAACTGAGGACCTGGAAACAGGAAAATGAGAACTAGAGAGAGGGGGAACTTCCAGGGGCTCAGCAAAAGGGTCCCTTCCAGAGTGCTCTTAAAGCCGGGCGGTGGTGGCGCACGCCTTTAATCCCAGCACTCGGGAAGCAGAGGCAGGTGGATCTCTGTGAGTTCCAGGCCAGCCTAGTCTACAAGAGATAGTTCTAGGACAGGATCCAAAGAAACCCTGTCTCCAAAAAACAAAAACAAAAAAAAAAAACAAAAACAAAAAACAAGAAAACCCAGATTGCTCTTAAAAATAAAACCAAGGCTGGAGTTGGAACCCCATTTGTACAGAGCTTGCCTAGTATAATCAAGTCCCATAGTTCAATGCCTGGCATCTCCCTCCAGAGAGAGAGAGAGATAAAGGTGAAAGAAAATATTTTTCTAAGGACATCCTGGACAGTGGATGCCAGGACTTACTCATTCTGTCATTCATCACTCAGCATGGATATATTAGGTACCTGCCACATGCAGAGTATTGTGCCAGGTGCTGAGATGAACTCAGTCACTCCACTCTTCTGATTGACATCTGTAAGAGGAAAGGGACAAGAAAACCAAGAGGGACAAGAAAATCAAGAAGGACAAGAAAACCAAGAGGTGGAAGGAACACACAAGGAGAGATCAATGGTTCCTACAAGGAATCATTGGTGGGGCGCCCATCACCAACAGTCAGAGCAGGACTTGTGAGGTCTCCAGTGAATTGCTAGCCTATGCACCACCAGGACCCGCCCTTTCGCTTGGCGCTTCACATACTCCAGTCTTTGGGGAAGGAAAATAAGTGAGAAGCCAAGTGTGTTTCCTTGGGTTCCCAAAGGCCTCCTGGAGACATCCACAGACCACCCCCCCACACACACACACTTCCTGTCTACCCAAGTGTGGTTGCTGAGCCAGCACCAGGACCTGTCTTAGTGTGTTGGCAGATGACAATTCCACATATAGCAGGGACATCTAGGAGGCTAGGGGAGGCCAGAGAACAGAAACTAACACTGTTAGTTGGGAGCGGTAACTTCCAATGTTCTTGGTTCCTAATGACCTGTTTTGCATTCTCTGAATCACTAGAAGAAGGTGCTCAAAGGCTATAGACAGGGATGAAAGGGAGCCTAGAGGGTGTGCTTGAGGGTCTGTGAGGGGTCAAGCTCTGCTGGTGGAGTGTGGTGGGGAATAAATGTGTTACACCTGACCTAAACATCAACACCCCCCCTCCCTATTTTGCCTTCCAACAACATGAAGAGTAGAAAACTCCTAGAAGGTACTGACAATGGAAACAGCCTGAGTCCCTGAATGGTTGCACAGAGCAGAGAACCTCCTGCATGCATGCACGCGCGCGCACACACACACACACACACACACACACAACAACAACAACAACAACAACACATGCTTCTTTCTCCGTGACTGTGAAGCAATGTGAAGTAACATTCCATTGGGTTCAGACACTGAAGCTGGGTTTTGTCTTTGACAGGAGCTAACATTTCTCGTTCTGACTAATGTGGCATTTGAACTGTTGTTACTGCAGAAGAAAACCCTCCCAACGCTTTTAGCATCTTTTAGCTCCCCTGCCTCAGTCTATTTGTGATACATCAACACAAGAACATGCAAATTTTAAAGCTAAATCGTCGATGCATGTCAACCCACATCCAAGCTACTCCCTGTCAGTGCTCCAGAGGACATAGCAAGAGAAGGTGGGAGGACCTGGGCATGTGATAAGAACAAAATGCTAGGAACGACAGAACCTTGGCATCTAAAGAAGATCTCAAAGACCAAGTTCAGAACTGTTGGAAATAGTGCGTGGTTGTACTTCTGAGTTAGAACACTCACCTGTTCAGAACAGAACACAGGGAGCATTGTTAGAGCTACACAAACCCCACTCTAAGGAAGCAATAGAACTAAGTGATGCCAAGGAGGAAGGTGCCTGGGTAGGAAGACACCAGCCAGGCAAAGCCACCAAGGGAGCAGGAGAATTTGTACCTCTTTCTTGGAGCTAAGTTGAATCCATGTAGGCACAGCCCCACACCTGCTATGATGAGGACCCCAAGTCATCCCTCAGAGAGAAAGACATCTTGGAAGCCTTTATGATGAGAAGGACTTTGCTGACACCCCAAGCACATTCCAGAACTTCCCAGTGTAGCAGGAAAACATAGAGGTGTCTATTTCACCTGACCTCTCAACACTGGCAGACACTGAGGTTACTCTGGGGCATATGTGCTGAGTGAGGAAGACCCTGCAAGAGAAGGAGTGCTTGGGTAAGGGTGGTGAGCAGAAGGGGGAAAGGTGAAGGAGAGAAGGGGTGCCTGGAATGCATCATCACAGAGTGGAGATCTGTACAAAGAGATAGGGGAGACCGTTTTGGGGAAAGGCAGCTCTCGGGGAGGCAGGCTCCAGCCCACAGTACCCACAGAAGGCTCTTGATCACAGCCTTGGGGGCGGCTACTTGTGGTCCCTGCTGTCGGGTAGCACTGTAAATGCCAACGAGTGTTCCTAGTATAGGGCCCTGAGCCCAGCAGCAGTAGAGAGGGGCTGGGTGAGTCAGGCTTCTCCAGTTCAGAGAAAGATCAAGACTGTGGAATGTCTGATGCTCAGGCAAGGGTGGTAAGAATATATGCACCTCCTATTATGCATGACTGCAATGCACGTGAAATCAATACAGCTAGGCTTGCATGTCTGTGGGTCTGTATCCTGTGGTTCCACTCCCCCATGGCCTCAAATATGGAAACACACTACATCTATACTAATGTGTGCAAACATTTTTCTTTCATTTCCTACAATACAGTAGAGAAGTCCAGATATATATTTCCATTGCTTTAGGCACTCTAAGTCACTAAAGGTGAAAAAGCATGGAGCAGATGTGTGTAGGCTCTGTGCAAATGTACCATTCCGTGCAATGGACTTGAACACCCACAGATTTGGCTATTTGTGGGAGGGTGCTAGAAACAATGCTTTTCAAATATCAAGGGCTGGCTGCACATGCAAGGGGCATGCTAGAACCTTGAGACACCAAATGGTGAGAAAATACCTTTGAAAGTGTGCCTTAGGGGTCTTGGGAGATGGCTCAATAGGGAAGGTGCTTACTGTGCACAGATAAAAACCTGAGTTCAGATTGCCAACATCCGTATAAGAAGCTATGCATGGTGATGCATGCCTATAATCCTAATGTTGATGAGGCAGAAACAGGAGAGTTCCTGGAGCTTCCTGGTCACCTAGTATGACTGAATCAGTAAGCTACAGGTTCAATGAGAAACCATGACATGACTCAAAAAGTAAGGTGGAATACAATTGAGAAAGATGCTCAGCCCAGATATCTAGCCTCCACAGGTGCACACACACACACACAGACATATGAAAAGAGTGTGCCTTGATGCACAATGTCTGCTAAGCCCCTGACACACAGAAGTCACTAGAATATAAACACCAATGGAGACATGGAAAAGACATGGTAGCAAACTATCTCCAAAGCACTGCAATCTTCGGTGCACCAGCAAAAGGCCTTTAGACTTCCTCCCCTCCAGTATGAAAGAAAACAGAACATCTAAGAAACATGAACTTACATACAAACAACAGAAGGCAAGCAATGGCACAAGTCCGGATTCCTTGCCTCAACTGTGAGGTCCACGGCATGTGGCTTCTGGTCCAAGCTCCTGTCTCTCTACTCTCACCATCTTGAGAACAGTGCTGGGTCCTGATCAAGACTTTTGCTCTTGCTAGGCACCCCACCAGGGGGTTCTTCCCTTCTCTGGCATGGCTCGCTTGCACTAATCTCTGCTAACTTCAGCTGCACAGAGAGTTGACTCACCATGACCAGCTGGCCAGTGACTCCCATTTCCACATCACTTGTTTTGTTGCCACTTTGTTCATGATGCCTTTACAAATACCATGCACTATGTCACATGCTCAATATTAACATTACATCATTCCTATTTGCTCACGGTAGAT
>PVIU01008423.1:0-82903 GCA_004026605.1 Ondatra zibethicus
TTTGAAGTGCAGTTCCTCAGACTTCTGAGCTGCATTAGAAGGTTTTCTTTCTGCCATCCTCCTCATTATTCTTCATCCTGGAATGCCTCATCTTCTTTCTATATGGTTGTCTCCCTGATTCTTGTCTTCATGCACTAGTATGAGCTATAAAATTCTTCTGAGGATTTAGGTATGCCCTGAGGAGGATAAGAATCCATACTGAAATTCTCATTATCGCTTTACTGCATTTTCCCACCATAACACTTCCTCAGAAGGATGGATCCCTTCTTGGCACCTGGCCAGTCATGGATGTAGTACAAATTGCTACAAATACAATTACTTAAGTGATAATGTGATTAGTCTGACTGTCCATCTATCTTTCTATTTATAATATTCTGAACTCTTCTCTAGAGATTATGTGTCTCTAAAGTTTTATATTCTCTCAGAAAAGGGACTAAGGCCTAAGTCAGCTTAGGACAGTGGTACTCCCTGATGCTCCAACTTGCCTCTAATTATATTGTCTCTAAATGGGAGTGTATTTCACAGAGATAGTATGTAACATAGATTTAATTTTCATTTCTTTTGTAGTTGGTTTTTAGATTTTTTTGGATAAAGTATATATTTTATGTGATAATACATAATTCACAGGTAAACTGAGTATAAATAATCTATATTTTCCATCATCCCTATCTATTGTGAAGAAAATAATAAAAATCACAAATAGCAAAAGGTACCTATAAGAAACCTACTTGTTTCAGATCTGTAGCCATGACTCTGAGCTAACTTGTCCATACTATCTCTTCTCATATCTTTCTGTCAGATCTCCTTGGAAAATTTGCCCTTTCATTGATTCCCATATACACATATAGAAACAATGGTATGACAATTTCTGCCCTGGATATCCAATTGACCCTTATAGTGACTATTTTAAAATGAAAATTGCCTTAATAACAAAAATTAATGCTTCTTTTGTCTTCATATTTTTCATGTTTCCAATTTAGTACTTCATTTGGCTTAGTTACTGTTGTGGGATCACGCTGTGTGAAAGACACCTTCTGATTGGCTTTATAAAAGTTAAATGGTCAATAGTTGGCAGGAGAGGATAGGTGGAACTTCTGCAGAGAGACAGTAATTCTGGGCAGAATCTGAGGTGCGGGAATTCGCTAGCCAGATAAGAGGGAATTGGGATGTACTGTTCTGATGAAAGGTAACAAGCCTCTGGCAGAACATAGATTAATATAAATAGGTTAATTTAAGCTTTAGGAGCTAGTTAGGAACAAGCCTAAGCTAAGGCCAAGCTTTCATAATTAATAAGAAGTCTATGTGTCCTTATTTGGAAGCAGTTGGTCCAAAGAAAATCCACCTACACTTGCTGCCCAAAGAATGGCATATATGTCCAAGCATAGGGCCTGAGATCCCGAGGTAGGAGACAGTTTGAATGCAGAGTCAGACTTGGCTTGGTGTTTACATTGTACAGAGGCACAGCTCCTTTAAGAGGCCCTGTTGTGCAGCCAAGTGTTTGAGCAGCCAGGGCTGTACTCAGCATTAAGTAGAAACATTTGTCTTAGTGTGGGCCAACCAACTTCCTAGAGGAGGGGCAGATAGGTGCATCTCCCAGTGATGCCCAGAGGCATGAGGTTAGACTATCATGGAAAGGTAAACAGCAGCTGCAGCCCAGAACCAATGTGGTATCCTGCTGGAACCACCTGAGGAAGGTGAAGCCAGTCAACAGTGCCATGTGCTAAGCAGTGTCCTGCGGCAGGTAGCCTGGCCATTGAAGTTTTGGCTCATGTAGTCAGAGAAGGCAGGTGCTCAGAAAACAATACCAGACTTAAAAAAAAAAATTCTGGATAGGTACACTATGCTTAAAATTGTGCATACATGTTAAAGAAAATGGATATAGACCGTCATAGAAAAATAACTAATTTAAAAATAATAAAATAAAATCTTTAAAGAAAGTTTAAAATAATATGAAAAGAACAAGCTACATAGGAATGAGAACTATACAGTCCATCTAGAGCCTATATTAACTTAATTAACTTTAAATTTTTAAATGCTAATGAGCAAAAAGGAGCACCTAGTGAGAGGCATTGGATTGTAGGGCAAAAAGAACCCTCTGAATTAAATCAGCTTATTTATTCTATTTCAGAATGGTAATCAGTAAATTTTTTGTGTTGAGGGAGAGTTTATACATTTGTTACCATGGGAAATAAAAAGCTGTAGATTTTTTCAAAATTAATAAAGATCAGATATCACTCAGGGAGACCTGAAAATCTTGGGTGCAGACATAAAGGCAGAAGTCAAGAAAAACTACAAGACAGGTGATCCATATACCTTTCCTACATGGGAACAGCTCTGAATTGGAAGATACATAAATTCTTGTTGACAACAGAGTCCTCATGACTGATTATTTCATGGCATTCTTTTATATGGCATGGATGGAGATTTATATTACAGTTTTGTTATACAGTTCAAACAAACTTATGAAGTATACAGGTCCCTTTTACCTGCTCAAATATAGAACAGAAAATCATCTTTAGCAGATTTGTGTACACCATACATTCCATATTCGCATTAATGTAGATATGTATGTTATACTTAAAAGTTTGTGTGTTTCGTTAAAAAAGTGACCAGACACCGATGAAGACAAATAGTTCAGTGATCCAACCTCTCAAAATGCCTTCATTGCCATTTCCTCAGAAATTTCGTTTCAGGACAGTTTCAAAGAGGCTACCTAAGATGGTCCAGCATCACAGACTACTCCAGCCAGAACTTCAGATAAGCCTCATACTACCCCATCACACACAGACTGGACGACAAATCACAGATCTAGCTCTCCCAAGACTTATTATCCCAATTTTCTCACAGTCCCTTAAAAATGCTTTTGCCCCCAAACGACTGGAAGTAATTTTAAGAACATGATGCCCACATTCCCAAGAGGTAAGGTGGTTGGTTTCTCATCATTTGGTGGGTTATTGATGTTTGTTTAATGAGGTTAGTTGAAAGCTGTCATTGGTCATGTTCAGGAAGGAAGATAAACAATGGATGTTAGATTAAGGAATTTCTTTTTCTTTCTGTCTTTTTCTTCCTTCTTTCTCTTCAATCTACTGTTGAAAAAATACATGTATGGGGGATAAGAAGAGAGAAAATGGAGATATAGGCACTATAGGATAAAGGATAGATTATTGAATCTACTGAAAAAGCAACTACTAGTCTTAAATATTTTAAATTGGTATGAATTTTTTTATATTGATACAAATTTAAGATTATTTTGTCTATATATATATATATATATATATACTCTTGTTTAAGACATTGTATATATC
The DNA here is from genome assembly GCA_004026605.1 of Ondatra zibethicus. Classification (NCBI taxonomy): domain Eukaryota; kingdom Metazoa; phylum Chordata; class Mammalia; order Rodentia; family Cricetidae; genus Ondatra; species Ondatra zibethicus. Next base: position 3,306 of record PVIU01008423.1, read on the forward strand.
AGCTCATTTAAAAATGTAACATAAATGTCTACTCTTTGAAAGCTACTATTAAAAACTATTTAGGATAATGAAGAAATGCAGAATAATAGTTCATCCACTACAATAATCAAACTTGTAGTTGTGCTAGGTATGTTTTTAAGTTTAAACAGAGATATAGTTTAGATATATATGTGGTCTTCAAACACCTCAGAGATCTACAGAATATGGCATTTAAAATGTTTTAATAACATAAGATTTTGATGACAGTGAAATACATCTCTTCCTGGCAGTATCAATCTACTTCAAAGAAGACAACGGGCATCAAAAAACATCATGTGACCTTTGCTTTAATTGTGCCAAAGCTAGCCACTGGGCAAAAATCTACCTGTGCCTGGACTACTGACAGTATGCTATCCAAATGGAACAAGCAGAACACAATGGAAATCAATGGCCCTGCTTTGCCAGCACAAGGTAGGACAGTTCTTCAAAATTCCTGCTTCACAGAAATGTCAGATATTCTAGGCACATAGGTTGAAGATGGATGCCCCAGTTTTGTAGAGGAATATTGAGAGACTGTCCAGGCAGCGAGTTGTCTCTGTCATTTCTGTAGGTTTGGAAATTTTATACTCTGCACTTCTTATGTGTTCAGGTATTATTTTATTCTTCTCACATCTATGATGGGGTTGAAGACTAGACAGTTAGAGTTTTGCAGTTTTCCATGTTACCAAATTCAAGAAAGCAACCCACAACAGAGATGTAAAGTTTATAAAGATTAAGAGACATAAAAGCTTACGTTACTATTTTATATATATATATATAATATATATATTATACTAAGAAAATATTTTAAAGTGTAAAAGGATATTTTTAGCTTGATATTAAAAGTTATGACAGAAAGTAATGTAGGTATAAAACTTTGGACTCACCAAGATAAAATAGATAATAGAATATTTTCTCCAAAGATGTCAAATACACATGGATTGAACACTGTGAATGTAACTCTCACCTGATAATTGTTCTTATTATATATAGTTTTATTGTGTTAGAGTTAAACCCTTTCTGTTTTATTTAGACAAATGGGGGAAATATCATGGGATATTTGAACTTACTGTGTGAAAGATACATTCTGATTGGTTTAATAAAGAGCTGAGTGGGCAATATATAAGAAGAGGATAGGAATGACTTATGGAGAGAAATAGGAGCTCTGGGAGGAATCTGAGTTATAGGGATTCACTACCAAGACTTGGAAGAAAATGGGACATATAGTACTGAGGAGAGGTAGTGAACCAAGTGGCAGAACATAGATTAATAGAAATGTGTTCATTTAAGTTTTAAGAGCTAGTTGGTAACAATCCTAAGATAAAGCTAAGCTTTAATAATTGATAAGAAGTCTCCATGTCATTATTTGGGAGCTGGAGGCTCAAAGAAAGTACAGCTCTATGTGATACCCTCTGATTTGTGATTTGTCATTTACATGGAGCTTGTTGATTCAGAAGAAGAGCTACTATGATAGCTCATAAATTGATGTTCATGGTGTACTCTTTTATTCTAATCAGAATAAAGTTTCTCAAAAAGAGGTATGCTGTGATAAATTTTTAACCTGTTAAATTCATTTATTGTATTAAAGAGCTCAGTGTTAGACCTATAATTCTGAGAATTCCAAAGGAAAGAGTAGGGTATGTACTTCAGGATATAGGCTAAAGTTAGGACGTTTTGACTATTGTCATCCAAGAAATAGAATCAATAATCAAGAAGTGAGATATGATAAAATTAAAAGCCTTCTTTACTTCAAAGGAAACTATTAACCAAAAAAGAAGACAACCTACAGAAAAACATCTTTGCCAAGATATACCAAGGGAACATACAACAAAACTATAAATGAGTTAAAGAACTTGTTAGAAAGATCTTAGAAGATGAAATATAAGTTGTTAAGAAATACTTAACTAAAATTACCCATAATATATATGTTATGTATATAGTTTAAGTTAAATTATTCCACTTTAGGCTGATATTCCCCTCTGAGTTCATACATTGTCTAACAAAACACAAGTTCCAATCATGAGAAACCTCCTTTCAAGTTGTTGATCATAAAGAATTCAAAACATTATACAGTATTGCTCTTGTCCTGGTTGCCTCCCAGAAATTGGAGTTAATTCTCTATTGTCAATAACATGATGTACTTTAGACACAGAACTCAGAGGAATAAGGTTGGATCTAACCCAAACCTAAGGACTAGCTTTCATAATACCAGAATATATTATGAAGCTGCCAAGGGAGAAAAGAATTCAGTGTCTTACATAGTATGATGCCTACGAACCAAAACAATGACCAATGTGGAAAGATATCCCTTTAAGTTCAATAGTGACATTCATACCTTGGAGATAACCAACACTTATCTAATTGGAACTAAGTCCCTCTTAACTGGAGAGAAATCATGCTTAGCACTGTAAATCTACCCAACCACCCAGAGCCAATGAGGTCATAGATCACAGAGGAGAATATACTACTGTCATTTTCCTAAGTCAGTGTATTTTCTAATTGTGTTCTAAATATTCTTATATCCATTGTCCTTGTATCCAGAAATTGTTTAGCTCCCTCTGCTCATCAAAGAGGGTTCCTTTCACAGCAGTTGGAGACTATTATAGTAAGTCATAACTGGTTAAAATGTAGAAAACAATGGCAGCTGGAAGGACAGACCAAATTGAAACATATATGATACACATATTACACCTAAGGCTCAGGGACTATCAAAGCAGAGGAAGAAAGAAAGATTCTAAGAGCTGAGGACCAGGAAGTTTGGTGCATGAATGTGTCTTCTGGATATGAAAATGAAACATGAAATCATAGAAATAAGGCTGTGTAAACAGACTTGAACTAAAAGATGAGACGGCATGCAGAATGATGAACAAATCTTTGTCAAATATGAACAACAAAAACATACAACCAAGCTATAAATGGGTTAAAGAACTCGACAAAGAGTTCTCAGAAAATGAAATACAAACACTAATTGATACATCAATACAGATAGAGAAAATTTCGCAAGGCCCCACCCCTACTTGAAAATCTACAGGCAATTGAGACCTGCTGAGAGAAGGAAAATTAGTCTCGCCCAGAGATGAGTAGCCTAAATAGTTATTGAATCCCAAGTATTCAGCTCTAAAAATATAAATATAATCAACATTATACAGACTCAGCAGGTTGCATTTATGTATTTATTTGCTTATATATTTATATAACAATAATAACTAAATGAGAGCCCATGAGTTTGAAAGTGAGTAGGGTAAAACACAGGGTGGGGTAGAGGGAGAAAATGGAGAGGATGTAATTATATTTTAATTAAAAAGTTAAGAGAAAGTATAAAAATAAGAAAAATATGTTCAGCATCCTTAGCCGGCAAATAATGCAAATTAAACATACTTTACAATTCTATCTCACCTCAGTCAGAATGGTTCAATATGAGAAAACAAATGTTGGGGAACATGTAGGAAAGGTGAAATCTTCACTGTTAGTAGGAGTATAAACTGTTGGCAACCACTATGGACATCAGTATGGAAGTTCATTAAAACTAATCATAGACCTATCATATTACCTGGCTACACCATTCTTGAAGATATACCCAAAAGATTGTAGTATGGATTCGTGTTCATTGCTGTTCTAGTCACAGTATTCAGGGCATAAAATTAGTCTAGATAGTCATCAATTAATGAATGAATAATAAAACCATAGTATCTATATACAATTAAATTTTAATAACTAAAGAAAGTGAATTTATAAAATTTGCATATAAATGGGTAGAACTGGAAAACATACCAAGTGTGGTAACTCCGACCCAAAGTGACAACTGATTGGCTTGGCAAAAAAATTACTTGATATAGCATATTTCTTGAATATTAACTTTTTGTTTTGAGTATATAATTGTTATGTATAAATTTTTGAATGCTATATATTTATCATAATATTAAAAATACTTTCAAGATATATTCTGATAGAGTTGTATGTCTTGAAGTCTTTTTTGAGTTTTTTTAGGCAAGACCAATTAGATAGTCAATATAGATGTAATTCCCCAACATGTGGAATGCACAAGTGAGGGAACACGAGATTTGCAGTAAGGAATTGATGAAAGACATGTGAAAAGCAAGCTCAGGAGCGAAAAAGAATGCAGTTTGTGTCCATAGTCTTTTGTAACTTGAGACTTCTTTAAGTACTTTAATAACATAGAAGTATTTTCCTTTATTCTCTCCTTTTTCCACCTTTGTTATACTAAATGGACAAGAGCCCACATTCATCTTTAATTCCATTCTTCTAACATGTTAATTTGTACATACTCTCTTAAATTTAGTAGTGTGAATATTTGGTCATGTCTCAATCAAATATGAAACATTTAAATGTATTCCTAAAAAAGTCACATGAAAAAATATGAGAACTATGATCTTTTAAAACTAAGTGAAAAGCTAGTCAGGCTTATAGGAGTTTAAGTATTTTATTTTATATACCTGCCACTGGGCATAAGGATGTTGATGAAAAGTATGAAACAAAATGTTTTCCTCAGAAAATGGAGAATTGTACATTTATACATGTGTGTGTGTGCTCTGTTTCTAACATAAATTGGGATACTTTTCATATTTACTTGATTAGGATATAGTAATTTATCAAATAGGTGAATAACATTTGTATCACACCATGGCTAGGCTATAAAATTCCAACTTTTCTTTCAAACATAAAAAAAATGTCATCAAACATAAAATCCTGGGATAAAATCCATAATATGAAAGTTACTGCCTTAATGAAATATTAAAATTACATCAGGAATACTCTTCTGGCATTAAAAATAAACAACATTTCTTGCTAGTTATGGTTCACTTTGATTCTTTAAAAATTAATTATTACCTCTTTAAATATTTGATCAAATTAGATTTCAGTGGGCTATAGCTACTCACAAAACACATGCTATAGTGTATAAATTCTCATCTCAATTCTGATATACTTTGTCATGTTATTATTTAATTCTATGATGAATTCCCTGAATTTTACCTCAGCAGTATTAAAAATGAACACAGCCAAAGCTATTATTTTGAGTATAAATATTGTATCCTGTTAAGAAGCATCATAAAAGATGAAGTACAACAGGAATGCCTGGTACCTCCCTACCATATATTGTATGAGTTTCAGTCATTAGCAATTGAACTTTCGAAAATTTCACTCAAAATTCCCAGGAGTCATTTTGCTCAGCTGTCTATAATACATATGGTTTTGACTGCCAAGTCAAACATTTCTGGCACCTATCTTCACATTAGTAACAAAACTACATTTTTAAGAAAAATGAGGATGTTTACTATTGTATTCAATTTTCCTAGACTCACAAAACATTGTCTAGTACATCCTATATTTAAAATGTTACATATATAGGTGACCTTTCCCTTAGCACAAGGAATGAGGATTTTAAGTAACAATTACTTTTCTTTTCAGAAAATTGTCTTTGTACGAGACACAGTTGGCCTAAATTTTCACAACTGCCCATATGTTGTTCAATTTCAGATGTCAGCCAGTGAACTTTGGCAATTATACTTAAAGTGAAGAAAAGCTAATCTAGTTTATATGTATTCATCTTAGAGAAAAGGGAAAGCGCTATAATTGTGAGTAGAAAATAAAAATTTGGGGGGCCTTTTACTTATGCAATATCTTATTCAAGCCAATGTCCCGTATATCAAAACTTTTTAATTCAATGACAAATGGCTATTTTCTTCCATCAAAACTGGTGTCTCTCCAATCCATTTCCTACTTTCAACATTTCAGTTTTACCAGTGGTATTTTTGTCTCCCAAATATCTGGACCTGTAAATGTGAGACTTATCACCACCTCTGGACTATCTAGCATTGCCCATATTCACTCTGTTTTCCTGGATGTTGCTTGAGTACCCTACCTCACTGTGAAAATGACTTCTCCATACTGAGGCAAGAGCAGAAGCCATGATACTGATCTTATCACCTTGGGCATGGGGTATCAATAAACTCTCCTCTTATAATGCACCAATAAAACAATCGTTTCTCAAGAATATGAAGCAGAAGGCTCACACACGGTTCCACATTTAGTTGGTCTTTTGTAAGGAAATATTACACATTTGCAGATTAAAAACAAATAAAACCTTAAATAAGAAGAAATCAAATTGTCGAAAAGATGTGTGAATTTGGGCCAAGGAGGATGTTGATGGGTAAAGATGCTTGCAACAAACCAGGGGACCAGAATTTAAAACTCAGAACACAAATGATGACACCAGAGAACTGACTCTAGCAAGTTTTCTTTGACCTCCACCTGCATGCCATGGTATGTATGCTACGATTTTTAAATACTCACGTAAAGTAAATAAATAAGTATTAATTTTTTTTAAAAAAAAAACATGATGTGTGAATTTAAGCAGCTCCAGAAAGAGACGTTGATTTCACTTCCTAACTTCTCAGAGACCAAATTTAGCTACCAGGGAAACTCAAACATACTCTCAGGTCTTCAACTTCAAGAGCTGTTTGGGGCCCCTGTTCTAAATTCCCAGCTGTGCTGGACGTCCTGCCTAAGGGATGTGAGTGCAAATAGTTTATTAGAGCTCAAACACATATATGTGTCTGGATAATTTGTTTGCTTGTTCTCTGTTACACTTGCAAAATGTCTTATATTCAGTAAGTATTCATTGGATAGTTCTTGATACCCTGCTTAGAATTGAACTGTCTTAGGGTTTCTATTGCTGTGACCACAGTAACTTTTATAAAGAAAATCATTTAATTGTGTGGCTTACAGTTTCAGAGGCTTAGTCTGTTATCATCATGTTTGGACATGGCACATGCAGGCAGACATGGTGTAGGGGGTCCTTCTGACTATGTGTTGCTTTCATTGGTTGAACAAAGAAACTGCTTGGCCTTTTGATAGGGCAGAACATAGATAGGTGGAGTAGACCGAACTGGATGCTGGAAAGAAGGGAAGTGTGGCAGATGCCATGAAGCTCCTGCCTGAGACTGATGCTGGTTAGAATCTTTCCTGGTAAGCCACAACCTCGTGGTGAACACAGATTAATAGAAATGGGTTAGATCAAGATGTGAGAGTTAGCCAAGAGGAGGCTAGATATAATGGGCCAGGCAGCAATTTAATTAATACAATTTCTGTATGATTATTTCAGGTGTAAGCTAGGCAGTGGGATGCAGCCCGTTCCTCCTGTTACAGATTGGCACCTCAATGTAGTTGACTGACTCCATGTAAAATCTGAGAGAGCTTCAAAAGGAATACAGAGTTTAACAGAGTTTTTGCTGTTTGCTGACAGTGTGCCACAGAACGTTTTTCCTGACTCAGCACTCAGCAGCCATACCAAAAAAAAAAAAAAAAAAGCTGCTCAGTTTTAACATGTGGCTTCCTGGGCTGTGCCGCCAGCGTGAACTCCAGCTATTAAGCACTTTAATGGCATTTGTGGGCCCGGGTATGTCTGTGCCCACTCAGGGTCTGGAGGAAAGTATCTGAGAGTATGCCCATGGCTCAGCTCTTCCTGCCTAGGAAGGCAGCAGGATCAGTCTACTAGGCATGGGCAGGCGGGAGAACATGGCACATTCCTGCTACCATACACAGAGATGTTTCCAGGCTGCAGAGTGCTCTGAGTGGCAGATTAGGCTGTAACTCAGATAAAAAGCATTGATGTGTTGCCTGCTTATTCTCCGGGTTGTACTGCTGAATGCAGCTCCTGGCTGGTGGCCCCAGAGCTAGCATAAATGGTACATCCACCATTTTGAAATTGAAGAGAGGTGGAGCCAACATCCAGGGTAGCTGCAACCAAGCTGCTTAGCATTTTAAAAGCCCTTCAAGACAGTAGAGAATTAAAAACAATGCAATAGGACAGATTCAGACATAAAAGACCTCTAAATGGGTCATAATGTTAGATAAAGTACATAGGCTTGGGAGAGAGAAGAAAAGGAGTATAAAAAGTCATAAAGTTAATGCTTTAAAAAAGGGGGTAAAGTCTTTAAAGAGACAGAGTACAGATAATTATAGATTAAAAGAAATAAAGAAAAATGAGCCATGTAAAAATGGAAAATTCACAGAGTCTGGATTCTGTGTATTATTGTGTTTTCTTTGCATTTTTTGACTGTGAAGGAACTAAGTACAGAGACGTTTCATTGTGTGGGCTGCTAAGCCAAACCAGCATGTATATTATAAAGGTATCTTGACTTTAGAATTTGGGTCTAAGTATATGAGGCTTTGGAAAAGAGATTTTTCTTTTGTTTTCACAGAAGATGAGACCCTGTAGATTGCTTCTAGACCAATATGGTATGATAGACCATGCCCTCCTGAAAGGTTACCGTGAACACCTTGAGAAAATTACTTCACTCAACTGGTGACTGAGATGAACCTAGCACATGGGATACACCATGGAAGATCTGATTAACAGCACCCCCATTCAGCATGAAGCAGTTTGGAGAGAAATAACTGTGCCCACATTCCCAAATATTGTTTATAAATATTCTTTTAAATTTAAAGGGGGATATGATATAGATTATAGATATAAATAATTTGCATTGATATAAATCTTGATTTATTGATATTAATTTAAGGTCAGTCTTGTTACATGTATATTTCTGCTCTTGATTAAGGTATTGTGATTATGTAGATCATTTAAAAATGTAATGTATAATTAGGAAATATAGGTTGTTAATGGATAATCATTGATAACAGTCAAGCTTGTAGTCATGTTAGTTAGATTTTCTAGATATATAGAGATATATTTCAGTGAGAAAGGCATTCTTCATATCTTTCAAAGACTACAGAATATGGCATTTAAAATGCTTTAAAAATTTAGGACTTTTCATGACAATGAGACATGTCTGCTCCTGGCAGCACCAGCTACTTCAAGATGAAGATGGACATCAAAAAGGCTCCTTATGGAGTTTGATAGCCATTTGAGCAAGAAACTGCTCTTGCCTGGACTGTTGCATAAACTGGACATAAAGAACCCTCAGAGAAAGGACTGCTGAACTTGCCTAAAGGTGAGATGATCTTTCGGGGTTCCTGTTTCGTGAGAGTCTGTGAGGCATTCTGCAGTACACAAAAGAAAGTGACTGAACTGTCTTTGAAATTTCCTGCTTCATGGAAAAGTCTGCTGGATATTATGGTCTATAGGCTGAAGATGGATGCCCCAACAGTACAAAATAACTGTGTGACTGTACAGGCAGCCAGATGTCCCTGTCATTTCTAGAGTTTTGGAAGTTGCTTACTTCCAGTTTACATAGGTAATATTATATCCTTCTAAAGTTGAGTTGAAGAATAGATAGTTATAGTTTTCCTTTATTATGATAAAAGATAAAATAGATATAAATATTGTTAACTGTAATTCTTGCTTGATAACTGTTTTGTTATATGTAATTTTACTATGTTAAAGTGAAAGCCTTTCTTTTTTGTTTAAATAGAAAAGGGGAAATGGTGTCCTTCTGACTATGTGTTGCCTTCATTGGTTAAATAAAGAAACTGCCTTGGCCTTTTGATAGGGCAGGACGTAGATAGGTGGAGTAGACCGAACTGGATGCTGGAAAGAAAAGCAGTGTGGCAGATGCCATGAAGCTCCTGCCTGAGACTGACGCTGGTTAGAATCTTTCCTGGTAAGCCACAACCTCGTGGTGAACACAGATTAATAGAAATGGGTTAGATCAAGATGTGAGACTTGGCCAAGGGGAGACTAGATATAATGGGCCAGGCAGCAATTTAATTAATACAATTTCTGTGTGATTATTTCAGGTATAAGCTAGCCGGGCAGCAGGATGCTACCCGTTCCTCCTGTTACACAGACATGGTGCTAGAGAAGGAGCACAGAATGTAGAAGGAGCTACATCTTAATTATTCAGGCAGGAAGTGATCTAAGGCAGGTCAGGTTTGAACACATATGATACCTAAAAGCCCACCCACCTGTGACATACTTCCTTCAACAAGATCATACCTATTCCAAAAGAGCCATACCTGCTAACAATGCCACTCCCTATGAGCTTAAGGCCACCAATTATATTCAAACAACATGAGCATGCTTTACTTAAATCTAGTTGAATAGCATCAATTCATTGGCCCCTAAAGCTGGAATTTAGTGAAAAAAAAATTTAAATTTATTCTATGAAATTGTATATTGATGAATAGAAATAAGAATTCCAAAGAAAACATGTCTTTTAGTTAACATTTATAGCCAGAGAACTGAGGTAGGGCATTAATGAAGACAAGTCTCCATATAACTGTTGTTCTAACTGATATATGAAAAGGAATAGGCATGTATTTGTGCATAAAGGGGTTGAACTGGAAAGTGTTTTAATGAAAAGCAGGAATAGTTTATGCAAAGTTTTTCCAAGTCCTGGGTACATCTGAAGGTCAAAAGTAAAAGTACAAAGTATGAGCCAAATGGCAAGCAGACACAATGCAATATAGCACAAGAAAGATTGCACACAGCGGTTTGGAATTTATCTTAAGAGGACTGGAATTCAATAATAGGAATTGAAAGAAGTGACTTGAAGTCATAAATTACACTTAGATTTTTTGAAAATATTGTTCTACCTCATATTGAGAAAGATTTGCTAAGAAACCAGATAGAATATGGTGGAAAATTAAGTACTCAGTTTGTGTTTTCCCAATAAGGCAAGTATGTTAGTTTTAAGCACAGGCCTTGTATTGTGACTGTGGAAATGAAGACTAATTTAAAAATCAATCAAGTATGACTTTCTAATTTGTTTATAGAAATAAAGGGAAGATTGAATCACATGTAAAAAAACTTACCTATGCTTTCTGACAATTATGAATAAGGTAAGGATGGTATTTCTTACTTTGATGATCTAAAATTTACCTGGTTTCAATAACTAAGTGGTAAAGGTTAATAAATATTCGTGTTTTAGTAATTAGACTGTTAAGTTCAATTTAATTAACTTCATATTCCAAGACAGGTTAACAGTCCTGCAGTGTTTTATGTTCTTGGTGTGTGTGTGTGTGTGTGTGTGTGTGTGTGTGTGTGTGTGTGTGTTTGTGTGTTTACATGGTACATGTGAATATTAATCAAATTTGTTTTTCTCTTTTTTTTGTTTTTTATTGTTTGTATTGAGATATATATTTTTCTCCACTCACTTCCCTTCCTCCATGCTCCGCTTTGGCCCTCTCCCATGATCCCCACACTTCCAATTTACTCAAGAGTTCTTATCTATTTCTACTTCCCATGTACATTAGATCCATGTATGTCTCTCTTAGGGTCCTCTTTGTTGTTGAGGTTCTTTGGGATTCTAAATTGTAGGTGGGTTTTTCTTTGCTTTATGTCTAAGAGTCACTTATGAGTAAGTACATATTATATTTATCTTCTGAGTCTGGGATACCTCACTCAGTATGATGTTTTCTCAATCCATTAATTTGTTTGCAAATTTCAAAATATTATTTTTCTGCAGTGTAGTACTCCGTTGTGTAAATGTAGCACATCTTCTTTATTCATTCTTTGGTCAAGGGGCATTTAGGTTGTTTCCAGGTTTTGGCTATGACAAACAATGCTACTATAAACATAGTTGAGTACATGTCCTTGTGGTACAATTGAGCATCCTTTGGGTATATACCCAAAGCAGTATTGCTGGATCTTGAGGAAGGTTGTTTCCTAATTTTCTGAGAAATTGCCATACTGGCATCCAAAGGGGCTGTACCAGCTTGCACTCCCACCAGCAATGCAGGAGTGTTCCCTTTACCCCTCAAACTCTCCAACATAAGTTGTCATCAGTGTTTTTCTTCTTGGCCATTCTTACAGGTGTAAGATGGAATCTCAGAGTTGTTTTTATTTGCATTCCTTTAATGGTTAAGGATGTTGAGCAATTTCTTAAGTGTCTTTCAGCCATTTTATATTCATCTGTTGTGATTTCTCTGTTTATGTCTATACCCAATCTTTTTTGTTGAATTATTTTGTTCTATTGATGACCAATTTCTTCAGTTCTTTGTACATTTTGGAGATCGACACTCTGTTTGTTGTGGAGTTAATGATCTTTTCCCATTCTGTAGGCTGTTGCTTTGTCTTATTGATCATGTCCTTTGATTTATGGAAGCTTCTCGGTTTTAGGAGGCTCCATTTATTAATTGTTGCAGAACTTAGGTAGGAGTGTAAAACTAAATGGAATGCTGGGAGAAAGGAGGCAGAGTTAGAGGAGAGGCTATGGATCCACCACTGAAGTCAGACATGTTGGAACTTTAGCTGATAAGCCACTGCCACGTGGTGATACAGAGATGAATAGAAATGGGTTAAATTCATATGTAAGATTTAGACAATAGGAAGCTATTTGTAATGGGACAAGCAGTGATTTTATAAATACAGTTTCTGTGTGATTATTTTGGGTGTAAGCTAGCCAGGCAGCCAGATAAAACAAGCAGACCCTCCTCCTACAGTTGCTCTCAGTTTCTGTTCTTTTGCAGTTATATTTAGGAAGTGGTCTCCTATGCCTATGCGTTCAAGTGTACTCCTCACTTTATCTTCTATGAGGTTCAGTGTGGTTAGCTTTATGTGCAGATCTTTGATCCATTTGGACATGAGTTTTGTGCATGGTGATAGATATGGATCTTTTTTGTTCTTTTACATGTTGATATCCCATTATGCCAGCGCTGTTGACAGAGGTTTCTGTCCTGCCCAGTGCCATAGTTGTTCAATCCCAAAGGAACACACAGAGGTCTATATTAATTGGAAACTGGTTGGACTATTAGCTCAGGCTTCTTATTAACTTTTACATCTTAAATTAGCCCATAATTCTTGTCTGTGTCTTGATACCTTTTATCAGTGAGGCATTCTCATCTTGCTTCCTCTGTGTCTGGGTGATGACTAAAGACTGAAATTTTTCCTCTTTCCAAAATTCTCCTATTCTGGTAACCCCGCCTAGATTTACTGCCTAGTTGCCAGCCTATACTTCCTGCCTGGTAATGGCCTATCAGTGTTTTATGAAACCAATACAAGTGACAAATCTTTGCAGGATACAAAACCATTGTCCAACAGCACAGTACCATTGGTTGAATATGCTTTCTTTTTTCCATTTTATATTTTTTGCTTCTTTTCCAAAAATCAGGTACTTATAAGTTTTAGATTGATATCCAGGACTTCAATTAGGTTCCTTTGTTCCTCCTGTCTGCTTTTTTGCCAACACAAAACTGTTTCCAGTACTGTAGCTCTATAGTAGTGTTTGAAGTCAGGGATTGTGATGCCTCCAGAACTAATATGTTTCTTTATTGTACACGATAGTTTTTTGGCTATTGTGGGTTTTTTTATTTTTCCATATAAGTTGAGTATTGTTCTTTTGAGGTCTATGAAGAATTTTGCTGGCCTTTTCATGAGCATTGCATGAATCTGCAGATTGCTTTTGGTAAGAGTGCCATTTTTACTATGTTAATTCTACCTACCCAAGAGCACATGAGCTCTTTCTATTTTCTGGTGTCTTTTTCAATTTCTTTCTTCAAAGACTTAAGTTCTTGTTATACAGGTCTTTCCCTTGTTGGGTTAGAGTTACTCCAAGATATTTCGTGCTATTGTGAAGGGTGATCCTTCTCTGATTTCTTTTGCAGTCCTTTTATCATCTGTATAAAGGAGGGCTACTTTTTTTAAGTTAATCTTGTATTCTGCTACATTGCTGAAGGTGTTTATGAGTTACAGATCTTGGCAGAGATTTTGGGGTCACTTATGTAAACTATCATCAAGTAGTGAGAGTTTGACTTCTTTTCTGATTTGTATTTCCTTGATTTCCTTTTGTTTCTTATTGCTCTAGCTAGAATTCAAGTACTATATAGCATACATATGGGAAGAGTAGACACTAGCAATCACTGGTCATTGATATCCCTTAATATAAATGGACTCAGCTTGTCTATAGAAAGACACAGGCTAACAGAGTAGATATGAAAATAGAATACATTCTTCTGCTGCATTCTAGGAACACACATCAACCTCAAAGACAAACATCACCTCAGAGGAAAGGGTTGGATAAATTTTTCCAATAAAATGGACCTAAGAAACAAGCTGGGGTAGATATTCTAATATATAACAAAATAGACTTCAAACTAAAATCAATCAAAAGAGACAAAAAAAGGACACTTCATATTAGTTACAGGAAAAATCCATCAAGAGGAAATCTCAATACTGAGCACCCATGCCCCAAATACAAAGGCACCCTCATATGTAAAAGAAACACTACTAAAGCTTAAATCACACATTAAACCCCACACAATAACAGTGAGGCCCCCTCAACACCCAACTCTCACCAATAGACAGGTCTACCAGACAGAAAGTTAACAAAGAAAAAAGTGAACTAATGGATGTTATTAATCAAATGGACTTAGCAGTCATCTATAGAACATTCCATCCAAACATAAAAGAATATACCTTCTTCTCAGCGCCTTGTAGAACATTCTGAAAAAGTGATCATATACTAGGTAACCCAGCAAACATCAATAGATAAAAAAATGGAATAACCCCAGGTATCTTATTGTATCACCATGGATTAAAATTAAAATTCAACAGCAACAATAATTTCAGAAAGCCCCAAAACACATGGAAATTAAACAATGCTCACGTGAATCACCTACTAGTTAAATTTATATTGCTCTGATAAAAACCATAATACTATAAGCAAAAGCTACTTTGAAAGTAAAGAATTATTTAATTAACAAGTCAAAGTCCATTATGAGGAGAAGCAGGGACAAGAAGTCAAGAAGAACCCTGGAGGAAGGAACTATGGAAGACCTTCCTTCTTCATGGATAGCTCATCCTACTTTCTTATAACACCCACAAACATATGCCCAGGAGTGGCACCATCCACAGTGAGTTGGGCCCTCCTGATTAAATCATTAATCCAAAAATGTTCCCACAGACTTGTCTAAGGCAATCTGACTGACACATTTTCTCAATTGAAGTTCCTCTTCTTAGATAACTATAACTTGTTTCAAGTTGACAAAAATCTAATCATTAGAAGAAGCATCATCACGCAGAGACAATCATTGAAACCAAATTGGGGGGGATAACATGGTAAGAAAATCTGGAAACAAAGCGGAGTGTGTTCCCATTTCCATGTCTGAACCTGTAAAAATAATAATAAAAAAATTATCACTAGCATGTTATGTAGTCAAATAAAGTGACTGTTGACAGAAATAAGAATAGTAAGGAATAAAGATGCTCAAAAGAAGACCTTGATAGCCCTTGTGGGTGGTGCCATTTCCTAGAGAAGGGATCTTGATTTAAGACGGGAGATGGGAAGTGAGGCACTAGCACATATACATTTATTTCCATGCCACAATAGGAACTAGGAGCTAAAATAGATCTTTCTCACTTAAGTTGTGGTTGTCAGAGTATTTTATCATGTGACAAAGACTGAGTATTTACATGACCTATGTGATCATTAAATATTAGATAGTTTCAGTTTTTTGTTTTATTTTGATTTGATTTTTCAACACAGGGTTTCTCTGTGGCTTTGGAGCCTATCTTGGAAGTAGCTCTTGTAGATCAGGCTGGCCTCAAACTCAGAGAAATCTGCCTGCCTCTGACTGCTCAGTGCTAGGATTAAAGGTGTGTGCCACCACCATCCAGATTTTTTGTTTGTTTGTTTTTGGGGAACTCTTTTTGGTTTAAATATTTTCAAAAAGGTTGTATTTTATAGTATACACCAGGATAATAATTCAACCAAATTGCTCTTATATTTCGCCTTTGACTTAAGCTGATCCCTACATCTTGCTCTATGCTTGTCTTCTACTTTATTGAATTTTTAGGACATTATTATTCATCTCAATGTATACCTTTATGCTTGATAGGATTCTGGAAAAAAAAATGAGACTATTCCTATAAGTACTTAACATAATGCTGTGTATTTAATATGCACTCAAAGCAAGCTTGCTAAATTTAATTGCCTAATTACATAGGCAAAAATTGGATGCATTATTAATTTTCACACATCACCTGGAAAGTCTTCTCAGTTATAAGGTGATGTAGGTGTTATGAATTGATAATAATACTGAGGATCTAATGTTAATGGATGAACTAATTGTCTAAAAGTTTTCCATCTCTCTTTTCAAGTGTATGAAGAATAGAAGTTATTACACAATTACAAAAGAAGAGCACAGTTAACCTGTGTCAAATAGAAAATCATTTATCCTAAGTACACAATTGTGTAGGTCTGCAATAAAAGCTTCAAACCAGATGCTTGGACATAAATATTATTGCAGTAGGAATTTCTACTGCGAGTAGCCTTTAAGTTACCCGCCCAGTTGGGCGTGGCCTCTTAGACTATATATGCCCATGTAAAGAGTGTCTGGCCTCTTTTCCAGCTGCAGAATTTGGTTGCTGTTCCCCGTTCCAGCAGAGGATTGTGATCTGTGAGCCTACCCCTAAATAAATAACCTTTTATTATACTCAATTCTGAGAAAGTGTGGGATTTCTTTTTGGCTTCCTTCTTCATATGACCAGAGTTCTGAATTAAGATCAACACAAATGTCTCAGCCAGGGCCATTTCTCTCTTGGTCTCTAACTGTTCCAAGATACTCAGTTACTATTTGTAGATTTATGTGTCTATTCTTCACATTATTCTTATTTATCCCACATTCCTGCTCAATATTTAGTGGGTGTGATTATGTGTATATATTTATTCATTTTTGCTTCATGGTTGCCTTAACTATGTTTTATTTCTCCTCAACCCTATATTCTGAATACATTGGTTCCATCAGAGCATCTCCAATATCTCATTTGTGTCCTTTTATATTTTGACACCTGTAGATTTCCCCATCCATCTCTCTGCACTGATAATTTATTTACCATAGCAAGAGAATCTAATTGATCCAGATAAGCATTGTGAGTCAGATCATGTTGTAAGGTGTAAAAACAGATTTCTAGAGATACTCTTCTTAGTTTTCCAAACAGATTTTACTATTCGAGAAAACCTGTTTGTTTAATCTCATCCTTCCTTCTTTAAACTCTGGCAGTAACTTGAAACTGACTACATCATTGTCTAAAATTTTAAGAATGCGATATAGACAATGAAGACCTTGCCTTTAGCATCAAATATTTTACAGATAAAAATGGAGAATAACAAGAAATAACAAAGGGGTTTATTGTGACAATTCAAACCAATGTTTCAATAATAAGATTGTAAGTAAATTATGGAAAATAGGGTCTGGAAGAAGCAGCGAAAGGTAGTAGATTAAGGAAGATGGAATTTTCCTGACTGAGGTTTCTGTCCTGCCCAGTCCTGCAGCTATTCAGTCCAATAGAAAACACACAGAGGCATACATTAATAATAAACTGGACGGCCTATTAGCTCAGGCTTCTTATTAAGTAATTTCTACATCTTAACCCATAATTCTTATCTCTGTTAGCCACATAGCATTGTACATTTTATCAGCAAGGCATTCTCATCTTGCTTCCTCTGTGTCTGGCTTCACTGTGATGACTGCAAACTGAGCCTTGCCTTATCCCAGAATTCTCCTGTTCTTGTCACCCCGCCTCTACTTCCTGCCTGGCTACTGGCCAATCAGCATTTAATTAAAACAATACAAATGACAGGGTACAAGACCA
Source organism: Ondatra zibethicus (assembly GCA_004026605.1). NCBI lineage: Eukaryota > Metazoa > Chordata > Mammalia > Rodentia > Cricetidae > Ondatra > Ondatra zibethicus. The sequence goes on from PVIU01008423.1 coordinate 20,839, forward strand.
TTGTCCCATAGCAGAATTTCAATAGAGTCACCCTAAAATGGGGGGTGGGGTTAACTCGACAACATACACCCCAAGTATCAGGAAAGTGTTACCTGTTCTTGAGTTGTTGACCAGTATGGTTCATAGATCCCCTCTAATACCCAATGCTATTTGCTACCCTCTAGAACTTGACATCGCATACTTGAGTCATGAAACATGGGAAAATCTAGCTCATGTTCAAATGGAAGCTTCATTCCTATTTGCTAGCTTTTGTAGTATTGGCAGTTGCTATAGATTGTACCTAAGGAGAAAAACAGTCATCAATGTCACACCAAGTGAACCCAGCAAGCTATAGTAATGACCAACCTGATAGAATATGCCCACTGGAGCAATAATTATGGCACAAATATTATAGAAGTAACCAAATACTATTTGATTGGATTTAAAGCTCAATTCTTAAGATGGAACATATACACCACATTGTCAATGAGGTCCTGGCCACAGGTCCTGAACAAATCATGCACCCTAGGATAAAACCTGCAAAAGAATAAAATCATTCTGCTAATTGGATATAGCAATGAAAGTAACTCCTGAACATATATTAATATACATATCAACCAGTACAATCCTCAAACCTCATCAGAGAAGCTTCATTTTGGAGTAGATTCCAATTAAGTCAGAAATCCAAAACTGGTCAATATACAAAGAATAAGATACTTTACAATGCTCAGCCCTACATGGGAGGTCTGTATCATACTCCTCCCTCAAGGTTCAGGGATCTATGTATAAGAGAGGGCAGAAATATTTTCAGAGCAAGAGATTGTGACAAAATGTCACAGATCTGCACAAGCTCCAGACAGACAAAGACACAAACTGAATTCAAGAGAGAAACAGACAGACAGACACATGGCAGACAGACAGATAAACAGAGCTGGAAAATAAGACAGAAAGTAGAAAGATTGGGAAAGTAGTTGTGTGGATAGAGAGGTGGGGTAGAATATAGGAAGAGTTGAGGAGATGAGGAATATTATCAAAATAAGCTGTATGAAAATCTCAACAATTAAAATAAATAAAAGGTATATTAAAAAGAAAAGAAAGATGCAACAACTTTTCATTTTATTTGCTGCTATAAAATATTGGGAGAGGACACTGAATGAAAACTATCTCTGATTTCCAAGTTCATGTGACATGATAGTAAGTACATGAATTAGTACAGACAGAAATGACATCCACACACAAAGATGTTAGTACCTGACTTTGTTGTGTGTACTCATTCAGTTATATTTTATTTATTTATTTTTGGAATTTTAATGTGTGTAGTGGTGCATGTTCCTGATCCCATGACTATTCTAAATATAGCATGAAATAAATGTTAATTTTAGAAACTGTAAGTTCACAATTGACATCAATTTTTACCTCTAGGGTGGTATAGTCATCTCCATGGGTAAGAATCTTCACTGAATAAGCATGAAGATATGTACTTGGATCCCAGGATCCATGTGAAAAATGATTGTTGTGTCTTAACTCAAGTATGATAATTTCAGAGCTGTTTGGGACAGAGACAAGAGGCTCTGTAAGACTGGCTGTCTACTAGGCTAGCTTCAGGCTCAGTAAGAGACCTTATTTCAGAAAAATATGGCATAAAGAAAGAGAATAAGACACCTCACATCATTTCTGGCCTCTGGATGTATAGGTACAGGCATGTTTGTGTGTGTGTGTGTATTCACACAAAGTAGCTGTTTTTCATTAAATTAACTATAAACTAAAAATTCTAAAGAATAAAGGAAAGAAACTTAAAATGTCTCAATCTATCTTCTCTATAAGATATCCCAAACTAATCATAGTGAATATCAATACTTTGGACAATGGTCCCTAAAGACCACCATAAATACTTAACAGAATGGTCTTCTGGGCTATTATTGTACATTGTGAGGATATTATTCTTTTTAAGAATGCATATTGTTACAAAATAAGTGTGCTAATTGAAAATCTATCCCACCCAATTTTTATCCCATGTTTTACTTGGAAAACTAATTAAGATTATATTTATTTATTTGTTCCCTATATGGAGATATACTCAGAATCTCACCTATGGAATTTATCCAGGCACAAAAGTGGGTTCACTGATACTTCAAAGGCATTTTTGGGTTTTTTTTCATGGACATCAGGTGGAGATGGGTGAACTTTCTTGTCCAGAATTGTTCTATTTTGTTTGACATGATGATAGAACCAAATTATTTGGCCAATGGCACGCCTCATCTTTTAACAGTTGAATGCCATCCTAATATTTCTGAAGAAGACATGTCAATTAATAAAAGTAACTAAGTCAGTTACTACTAATACCTAATACAAATTCTTAATGATGGAGTGTCAGCTCCCTTTATTTTACTATTGTGTAAAATGATAAATGAAGAAGAAAAATTCTTATTCTTTCTATTTTTGCAGTCACAAGTATTAACTATAGGGACTCAAATATGTTAGGCAAGCATTATTCTCCTGAACTACAGTCTCAGCCCTAGAAAATAATTTTTAGTTTTAAACTCATGAATTGATAAACATTGTCATATTAAGACAAATACATTAGAGTCACCATTTATGGTGTGGTCTTTCTAACACATACAGTATTCAGGGAAGGGTTTTTTGATTTTTGTTTTTGCTTTTTTGGGAAATTTATTGGCGGAAATCACAAGCAACCGAACAGAAGGATAAGGATTCTCCATAGTGCATAATTATAATCATGTAAGGTAAACGTTTATCAGAAAGGTGACACAGATCAGTTATGATGTGGATATATTCAGGAGTAAAACTGAGGAACTGAAACAAAGATATGTTAAAATTCCAATAGACATACAGTTCATTTAAATTTATTCAGAGGAAAATCTTGCAAAAAATATTACATGTTGCTGTGCGCTTTGAGATCCATTTATAAAGTCACAAAAGGTTTCAAACAAACTGTATGAACATAGGCTTGCATTCTTGTATTTAGCTGTAAGTGAGCTCTTCTGAATGTAAAGGTTCTAGCTCATCAGCAAATATTAAAACTAGAATTAGATTTTCCATTATTCTCTATTTCTTCTTTTTGAGACTAAGTGTTTAAGACTCATCCCAAGTTCATGTTCTCCCTCTACAAACCTCTGGAGTGCTGGTGCTATTGGCATGGAATGAGCTTTTCCTCAATTCTTATGAACCCATTTTGTATGAAGAAGTTCATAAAGGTACTTTTTCTTCTGTGCAGAGTAACAAACATGCTCCCTCACCCACTTTATCGTCCACCACATTTGAATAGGGAGAAATTCACAGGAACAGAAAATGAGTACTAGCAGAATTTTTGTAATTTTGGGACTATGTCTATTGTAATTTTAAAAGCTAGTATGTACACTAGATCTAAGGAAGAAGAATACAAAAGCAGAAAAATGATGTAAACTTAAAAATCATAGAAGATAAAACAAGAACTTTCAAAGTTTATGAAGATATTGATAACTGAAATTCCTCTGAATACAAAAATGAACCATTTTAATGGATTTCCATCATTAAATTTTGTTATCTCAGGTAGGGAATAAGTAATCTTTCAAAGGATCCTTGTCTAAAAACAAGGAGCGGATTGAGTAGCAGATTTTAGAAATATATTTAAACCCTAAGTAAGTATATGGTATAAGTAACATATACACATGTTACATCACATAGCTGTGTAAACTTCGTTCAGAACCGTAAGAACCATTCTAAAGATGGCAATTCAATTGCCCTCAAAATTGTCAGTCTTCAAAAGCTGTTAAACTTATGCTACTATTCATGCAGGACCACTGGAATCAGAAAAGGCTGCTAACATGAGGGCACAAGTCTTTCCTATTGAATATGGAATTTCATTACCAAGCACTCACTTCCAGCAGAGACTCAATTAGGTCAAAATTGTTTTTATATTGACTCTACAATGGTGGATGTATTTATTAAGAAAGACTTCAAGACTCATCAGGCACTGGAGAAAAGGTTTAGTGGTTAGAAGCCCTTGCTGCTTTTGCAAAGGACAAAGATTCAGCTCTCCACATAGGAATATCACAACTCTCTGTAATGGTAATTCAAGGGGAGCCATTCCCCTTTTCTGGTCTTCATTGGCAACAAGACAGAACATACATACACCAGGCACATCAGTATTCACATATACTGATAAAAATAAACGTAAAATTGAAAAAGACCAATCATGCGAATCAGCCTACCTACTGGCATATATTGAGCAGCTGGTATTATAAATAATGATACTTGGAATGGAAAACAAATCAAGACCCCTGCTACAGCAGAAAGGAGTATTTTCCTTAAACCAAAGCACTTGAGTGCAATGGAAGTGAACATGTCAATAATGCCAAGAAATTGACCACTGAATGATGATGTTTCACAGGAACATCAAACATTCACTCACTGCTTACACAAAACAACTTCATCGAAAACCTGAAATTAAAAGGATGAGGTAGACCTGCTACCTAGGTAGAGAATATATATGCATATGTCATATACACATTTCAAGACTGTCAAGGAGATTTTAAGATTGAGAAGCAAAAAAAATCACTATGGTTGAAGCAGAAATTATAAAGGGTAATGGTGGTCTGAGCTAAAGCTCAGCAGCATAGGTCTGGAAAGATAATGAAGATGCATATATTACATATACATGTGCATATATAACATATGGGTGTGTGTTATATTCATGTATGTCTATATTACAAATGTATAACATATATTTATGTAATAAAGAAATATATTTATATATTTAACATCATCATTTGAAAGTTTAGATATGTCATTATGTGTTTGTGTGTTTACATACAGTATTTAAGATATTCACTGATTTAAATAGTTGTCTGTTCAGCCCTCTTTTCCTATTGTCTGCACTCAACTTCCTCTGCATACTCTATCAACAAAACAATGAAAATTACCATCACCACACTACTCATCTCAATTTATTTTATTTCTCCTTTTATTGAAATGAGTGCAACTCTTTCCTACTACATAAAATGTCAATTTTGTGATGCTGCTGCTGAAAAAAATTTATTATTCAGGAGAATGACCTCTCTCTCTCTCTCAAAAGAATAGCATACCATTGTTTTTTGCTCTTTTACTGTGCTAAATGATTTGAGTGCTCCAATTAATGAGCTTTTTTGTCATAATGTAATTTAACATGGTCACTTAAAAATCAGTTATGTTACTTTTTTGTTTATATTTGCTTTGGTTTATTTTAATTTTTTCTTTAGTTTAGCTATAAATCAATGTGTGTCCTACACCCTTACCTCAGAATTAGTCTTTGTTCATATGTATCCAATGCCTCAAAGAGAACTTTTAATAAAACTTATGTGCCAGTTAAATAAATGAACTTTCCCCCAAAAAATAATTTCTATCAGGAAACCATAGTTTTGAATAGCAAATGGTATTCTTTATTTCACAGGCAACAATAAATTTATAAAATAAAACTTTGACATGTTACATTGGTTGTCAAACAATAGACAGTCTTTGTGGGCTTCATAAGAGATCAAAAACTGATGGGTAAGGAGGAGACATCCTTCACACAGCTCTGTGAACCCTGTTGTAGCCATTTCAACTTACAGCACTTAGCCACTTCCACAACTTCTTTGACAAATTTTACCACAAAACCACAAGCTCCTGCAATTGCTTGACAGAAGTTCAACTTGAAAAGGTTTCCATCACTGTGGATTTTCTTCATGTTTCCAGCTAGCGATCGAACTGAAGCCTGTCATAGCCTGGGTGGGCTTTATTCTCAAATACTCTGGAGACCAAATAAAGGGATAGGAAAAACAACAAGAAAATGAAAAATAAGAAAGAGCCAATAAATAGGACAACACAATGGCTGTTGCTTGAGACACATATTTGGCTACTCTTGGTAAAACCAAATGACCTGTTTTCCAAGTAGTATGATCTGGTACTTGAGGGCAGATGATATTTTCCAAGCAGTAGCAAGGTTCAAAATTAAATTCCATGTTTAGAGGTGGTCAGTATGGGAGGAGACTAAGCACATTCCTGGAAACTGTTGAGCAGTGGAAAGAGATGAGGCAGCAAAAAGAATCATGCCTTTAGATGTGTTTAGTTCAGTCAGGAATTGTAGTATTCAAAGCCATACTTTATTCTCATAGAGATGAAGTTACTTGAATACAAAGAATGTGTGACCCTCAGAAGAAGAGCTGACTGCTCCATTTTTGCCTTAGGTGGCTTTTCTGTTATACAAGCTGTGTGGTCTCCTGTGTATTCATGCCTCCTGTGGTGGTCTGGTGGTAGAATGCTGGGAGGAGCTTCCTGTCCTAAAATTTGTCATGTGGTGGTGCCAGGACAGTTTCTGGAAGCTTGATGTCAGTGGATGCACAGGGACAGTGCCGAACTTTCTAGAAAGCAATGGGAAAAACATAGGTTTGGCCTTTGCTGCCCTGGATGCCAGCCTTGCTGGATATTCACTGGGTCCTACTGCCTGTGAGAGTGCTGTGAAGTCATTCTCTGAGCGTGTCCAGATTTCAGTTGAAGGTCTCTACTCTCTGTTTGTGGGTTTTTGGTGGCTTCTTTGAGATTCTTTGGATTTGCCATTGTCCCTGCATCTTCTCAAAGGATAACTGGTGTGGAGGCCTAAAATGTGAGCCTGTTTTCACCTTGTCTTAAGGTCAGAGAGTTTCAGCCGGCTCAAAGTTGTTGTCATTGCACTCATACCACAGGTCAGAGAGTTGGAACTTCTGTTCCTTCAAGTTTATTGTCTGTTCCAATCTCAAACAAAGGTCCCACCCAGATTTAGGCCACACAGTTCTGCTCTCTCAAGGTTATTGTTAACAGGTGTGGCTACTAACAAGATCTTGTATTTCAGGAATAGAGAAGAAGATATGTTTCTACCCTAAATAAAAGTCTAAGGTTCCAACTAAGTTCCTAATCCCTTAGAGAGATAACTATGAATTCCACCCAGTCTAGGGTGTGAGTGTTACTTGTCCTGTTCTAGCAACAGAACATTTAACTAAGAATGTAGTCCACAATCTTCAACTGGTATGTTCATTTCCTTGCATCATGTTAATGCAAATTTTATCTTACTCCTACATCCAGGGGTCAGGATATTTTAAGAAAATGGAAATAAAATACAGGCGATTTCAGTATTCACTGGAACTCGCTCCTGGTACTATCCTTTGTTTTCTATATTATTATTTACACTTGCATCTTCATATTTTTTACTATTTTTCTAATCCCCATTCTCCTATTCTGGTAAGTGGTACTTTTCTCAACGCTGGTCTCTGGCACCTGGGAAGGCATGCATTTGTCTATTCAAGCTTCTACTCCTTCTTGCCCCACTTGCTTGTCACCATCACCTCTTGCAGCTTGGTTCTATCTTTATTTTCTTTCTCCTTCCTCTCATTGAGCTCTGTGACACTTTTCAGCATTAGAGAGTACTTCTGGGTCTGCTCTTGGCCTCCATGGAGTATGCTAGCCCTTCTTTGAACACCGCAAATGATTTTCATAATTACACAGGAAAAACTGAATTAATAATGAGTGGATAGCTATACAAAATACAAAAATTTAATTGCTTTTTACTATGCTACAAACACCATGAGATTTAGACTTGTAACTCTTTTATAAGTCTAAATAGTTTTGATGACACCTGTCTTATTTCACACTAAAAATATGTGAAAAAGAATTTTTCTTTGATAAATATGAAAGGGTGGTTAAATTTTTTCCTTCTGCCATTTTCTGTATTATGTTCACAAATCCATGTAAGTTCCTCAAGTTCCATCAAAAGTCATACATGAGGTAAATAGGTTACTTTCCTTTTACAAATAGTCCCTCTTGCTATTGATTTCTATTTTCTTACCACAGTGTTAGAAAGGCATGCTTGGTTTTGGTTCTATTCTCAAATCTTTAAGGCCTGTTTCAGGATCTAACATTTCTGTCTAAGAAAATGTTCCTTAAACACTAAAAATCAGTGCATATTTTATTGTTTAATAGAGGTAATAGAATTACTTTGAAAATAAAATCAGTTAATTTTGATAGAGTGCTCAGTTTTGAGCTATATGTTCCTTTTACAACTGAAATATAACTATGCATGTGAGTACTCCAATTTATCCCATTTTTTCAACCAGAACCAAAATGTGTGTGTGTGTGTGTGTGTGTGTGTGTGTGTGTGTGTGTGTACTGGCTTCTTTAAAATAGCAATGCTAGTTCACACTTCATTAACCAAATAAAAGAGGTTTACACTTCCTTTAAGACTATTGCTCTTCCAGTCTCTCTGGCAGCAGATGTAAGAGAATAACATCCTGTTTTGAATGGTCAAAGGTTCTGAGGCTGCAAGAATGTTGTACCAAATGTGTTTAAAGAAATAAATGGCACACTGCTTTGAAAAACACTGAGTGGTATTTAAGAGGAGTTCAATCTTTACCGTTTGATTTTCTGTGCAGTTTATCATTATCCCCAAAATTTTATTGATTCCCAGATGGTAGGCAGAATTTATTTGAACTGATAAGATCCATATAGGCTCAGCTGAACATTTTCAACCTGTTATTTTAAATTTCATTGATTAGCCATGAGTTTTGTTAGAAGTGGAATAAGTAATTCTACAGAAACTTAAATTTTAATGCATGTATACAATGTGAATATCTTAGAAGGAATATCTAAGAGAACCCATAAAAACAAAGAATCAACATGACATATCTTAACATCTGTTCATTTCTTTATGATTTAATAATTGATTAAGGTGGTAACACTTCTAACATTTTCATTGTAGTAATTGAAGTAATAAGACTTTCCCAGCCAATCACCAATATCTTTTGAAAAAAATTTAAAAAAAGGAATAGAGAAATCAATTAGTGCTTCTTATAATACCTATGTATTAAAATTATCTACAAAGGTAGTGCCTTGTGACAAGCTGCCTGGCATTAGCTGGATGTCTTGAAGTTTGTGCTGATATCACTTAGGCTAAATTTGTTTTGACTCCAGTGCATGACTAGTTCAGATCATTCCACAAGCCTCTGATCTTCTTTGGAATACATCTATGTTTAAGGTATGTTCTTCTCAAGACAAAATGAAGGAGCACAAGAACATAAACCTAATGATAAATATCTTAAGATTTATGCCCTTTGCTGAACTGCAGTCCAATGTGTCAAAATAAGACAAGGAGTGGAGAAATAAAGCAAGCTAATCCTGACACAACAGAATTGAGAGAGGGACAGATAATTCGTGACACATATATAGAACAAATTTTAGCTTCCAAATTAAAATATTACTACCATTGTGCCCTGAGGCTTAATAAAGGTTCTTCAACTTGCCTTTCAAGTTCTTGATCAGAAGTCCAAGAAACTGCCCAAACAAAATATGCTATTAACATTGCCCTTGATTGCCTCTCAGAAATTGAAGGTAAGATCCTACTACTGAAGACATTACACAATTCAGAAACAAGCTGGAAGTGTTCTAGATGTCTCCTCCCTGAAGAATAGCTCTTATAGTACCAGAAAGACTTACACAAGGTAACAACTTATAAAAGTAATCAACAGTCCTATGCAGCTGTAGTATCTATGAGAAACAATCGATGAGAATGACAAGAGATCCCCTGAGGTGCAACAGTGGCACTTCTATCCTGGGAGCAACCAATTCATCTAGTTGAGCATAAGGCCCACTTAATAGGAGGAATTCTTCTCAAATACCATAAAATCAAACTATTGACAATAGCTAGTGAGGCCTTAGAAGCAAATCTATGGTTGTTAATTCCCTAAACCAGTATATTTTCTAACTGCATTCTAAAAACTTATCTTTATCCATAGATGAATGTAATTCTCATTCCCCCCATCATGGAAGCTATTTTTTTTTTACAGCAGAGAAAAATCTATTACAGAGATTCACTACTTACCAAAATGCACAGGATATTGGCCATTGGGTCCCGAGACACAATTGGTATATATGAAAGTTTACCCCTGTACCTAAGGTTCAGGGAACCTCATAGAAGAAAGGACAGAAAAATTATAAGGGTTAGAGTACCTGCTGCTAGATAGTATGTTCTATATGTGACAGGAAAGCTCTACCCAAGAAATCTCAACAATATGGTTGCCAAAACATAACCTGAAAAAGTGAAAATACCAACTGACACACCCATGTAGATAGGGGAAATCTCATAGGACCTCAACCTTAGATGAAGATCTACAAGTTGCTAATGCAAACTTGTAGGATATGAGGGATAATGACTCTTCCCAGGAAATGATCCCACTTATAAATTATTCAATCCTAAGAGGTCAGTCCTAAAGAATATGAGCAATGCTAAGAGAACTCAACAGGATATATATATATGTAGAGTAAGAACAGAAACCAAACTATGGACAAAGTCAAGCATCAGAAGGATCATCTTTTAGTACTTATATTCTAAAATACTCAGTAATTATGTGAAGAATATTACTGAAAATGTCTTTCAATAAAATCTGCAAATAATCTCAATTTGAAGAAGGACACTAAAAAAGAAATCCCACACTATTCAGAATTGAGTATAATAAAAGGTTATTTATTTAGGAGTGTAGTGCAGGAGAATTGTCTGTATTCTGTCAATCATAATTTAAATAAACGCTGATTGGCCGATAGCCAAGCAGGAAGTATCGGAGGGAAAACCAGACAGGAAGTAGAGGTGAGGCAATGAGAATGGGAGTATTCGGGGAAGAAGGACGTTCTTTCCCAGTTGTGCCCTGACCACCGAAGAAGCAAGATGTGACCTGCCCCACTGAAAAAGGTACTGAGCTATGTGGCTAACATAGATAAAAATAATGGGTTAATATAAGCTACAAGAGCTAATAAGAAGCCTGAGCTAACGGGCCAGTCAGTTTATAATCTTCTGGAGACCTCTGTGTGATTTTCTCTGGGACTAAACAGCTGGGGGACCAGGCAGGACATAAACCCCAACAAGCCCAGCCCTCATGTTACAGGAGTGGACTCACAGATTACAATCCTCTGCTGGAATGGGGAAGAGCAACCAAATCCTGCAGCCAAAAGAGAGGCTGGATGTATGCTTTACATCAGCAAATATAATATAAGAGGCCATGCCCAAGTGGGCCAGTAACTTAAAGGCTACTTGTGGTAGGAATTCTTACAGCACCTCCCCCTTTTGCTTAAATAAGAATGTTCTAAGCCTAATACAAAGTTATATACAGTAAGAACAAATATCAAATATAAATATTAGAATTACAATTTACAGCATAAACAATTTCAAGCAAGAAACATGTGATAAATGTTTCAATAATTATCCTATCCTAATGAGATTAAGTCTTGTATATAAATAACTTCGTCAAGTCATAAGAGAAAAGTAACTACAACTATCAAGTCTTCAACCCCATCAAAGACTCAAGAAGGGAAATAATATTACTTGAGTAAGCAGGAAGGGCAATCAAGCGACTTCCAAAATGTGCAACAAACGACAGAGACAACTGGCTTCCTGGGCAATCACCCAAAGTCTCATTTGCTACGTTGGAGAAAACAACTTTGACTAAGGCTTAGAGTAACTGACAGACCATTTTCAGAGGCAGGAAATTTTTCAAAAGATTCTTACCCTGTCTTGGCAAGATTTGACAGTCTTTTTTCTTGTATCCTGCTTGTCTTGTCCAAACATCATGCATTTTGTCAGTGGTCAATGCATGGGCAGTTGCTTGCACAAAGGCCAGTTTTGCCAAGAAGAAAACAAGCTCCAAGTGGAGTGTCTTCGGTGATCAGCATTCTCTTGGGAATAGAGCAGTGCTGCCAGGAACAATCATGTCTCACTTCAACAGAACCCTATGTTATTTAAATGCCATACTCTACAGCTCTTTGAAGTGGTTGAGATTACCTATCTATGCAGAATACAATCTCTATGTATCTAAAGAACCTGATTAGTCTAACTATAAGTATCACAAACATGGATGACTATTGACCTATGAATCTTAATACCTATGTAACTTAAAGACTAAGACTTCATATTAGAATATTAAACCATCTTTAAACAACTGTGCAACAAATGAGGACAATGATCTCAAAATGTGAACAATGTATAAGTATCTTCATCAGAAGTAGAAATGTATATTACAATATGATAAATATATCCTAAAATCATATCAATATACAAGATGTCTTAAGCAGAGGTAGAAGCATTCATGCATACAATATAACAAAATAACTTTGCCTGGGTATACGAATATTGTACATAAAAATAGGAACATATTCAAGATAATTTAAGCTTGTATCAATATACAAGAATCTATACCAATGTAAACTGACTATAAATAATAGCTCACAAGTATTCACTTTATTACTCACAATTATTATTAGTGTGAGTAAGCTAACACTAATCTATTATCGCATCAAATTTCCCATTTTTTTCAAAGAGATCCCTGATGCTAAATAATTTTCTCCCCAACCCCCAACTCTATGCCAATTATAATCAACCCCTAAAATGATGTACCTAACCCTGAGGACAAACTTTGTTGGGAGAGACATAGTCTTCTAGAATTACTTCCAGCTGTCATGAGGGTGATATTCTTTGATGGGACCCAGTGAAAGTAGAATAATGGTTAAGTCCCAATATTACTGTCTGGTATAATTGCAAATAGTCTCTGAGTATCTGGTAAAGATTTTCTGAGGTTCCTATTTGGAGTTCTAGCCAGAATGTTATAAAATAGTGCACCATTTCAGCTAAACAAGTTGGAACCATCTTGAGCAGCTGGTACCCGAAACAGGTCTTATAGTAGCTCTATCAGCATCATGATAGCAAATCAACCAGGTGTAGTTGTTGTGGGGCCCCACATGGAAACTTCAAAGATTGCTGCATGAAAATTCATTGCTCATTTTGGAAAACTTAAATATTATTTATATAGATATATTCAGACATATATATTCAATGAAAGGAACGTTAAAGACAAAAATAGGTATGAAGAAAAGTAAATTTTTTTCTAAATTCTTTCTTCTTTCTCTCAAATACCAGACAGCTCTTGACATGATACAGAAACTCTGAATTTATCTTTTAACAGCATGCTTAGATTTAAAGAAGAACAGAGCCATTGTCTACCTCCAAAGCCTGTTCTATATATTCATATATAAATATATGATCACCTGTCCTTACAAGTCATATTCCTTTTCCTTGATGATCCTTATTGGATAGTTATTTTTCCTTCTGTCAGCATCCAAACATCCAGGGTTTATGGATGTGTACTTTCCTGTAAAGACAAGAGCAGAACCCTGCCCCAACCCTATATAATTTCCTTACCACCTGTATGGTTGTCACTGTTATGGATGAGCTGTCATTTCTCTTTCTCAAGAAATTTCTCTTTTTCAAATTGAATCTTAATTAATTTTGATGGTATCCATAGTTTTTTTTCTTCCATGGAAACAAGAACAAACACCTTTCCCAATGTAGTGCATCTACTGGCTTTCATTGTGAGGTCAACACATCCTTGAAATACACTGGCTGATTTGATTCAGAAATCTTTTCTATTATCCAATGTCTCTCTGCTGCTGTTGTCTCTTTTTCATTAGCATTAAGAAAATTCAAGGTTAATAAAGCAATATATAGTCTATTTCTGGGGGTATTTTCTATCCCTTTCTGTTTGTTTAACATATCCTTTATACTTCGATTTATTCTTTCTACAACTGCCTGACCTGTATGATTGTGTGGTATACCTGTAATATGCTTTATATTATAACAAGAAAAAAAATTGTTTCATTTTCTTAGAGACATGTGCTAGACAATTACCTGTCTTTATTTGTGCATGTATGCTCATGATGGCCATAACTTCTAATACATGTGTGATTACTAAATCAGCCTTTTTAGAATTTAGAGCAGTTGCCCACTGAAAACCTGAATAACTCAATGGTGTAGTGTACATATTTTAACTTTTCAAATTCTGCAAAGTGGAATACATCCATCTGACAGATTTTATTCCTTTGAGTACCCTTTGAGTTAGTCCCTGCAGGTAGTGGTGTTTGGGTGTAGAAAGACCAAGTAGGACATCTCTTTATAATCTTGTTAGCTTGTTGCCATGTAATAGAAACCTCTTTCTTTAAACCTTTGCTATAACATGATGTTTCTTATGGAATTCTGAGGCCTTCAACATACTTCCAATTAGTAAGCGATCAATTTCTGCATTACCTTGTACTAGAGGACCTGGCAGACCTGTATGCAATCAGATGTGTTATGTAAATGGGGCAGAGCATATTCCCTATTATATCTTGAATCTGTATGAATAATGAAGCTAATTCTGTATCATCTGCTATAAATTCAGCAGTTTCAATATGCAAAACAACTCTTTCTGCATATTGTGAATCAATAACTATATTAAGAGGTTCTTTAACATCTCTTAGCACTATGAGAATAGTATACAATTCGGTCTTTTGGACAGAATTATAAGGACTTTGTTCCACCTTACTTAATTCTTCTGATTTTTAATCTGCCTTCTCTGATTTACTTGCATCAGTATAAAATGTACAGGCTCCACTTATTGGAGCATCATGTACAATTCAGGGAAGAATCCAAAACGTTCTCTTTATAAGGTTAAGCCTATTGCTTTTGGGAAAATTGACATTAATTTTTCCCAAAAAATTAGCATGAGCTCTTTGCCAGGGTTCATTGTCTTCCCATAACTTTTTTTTTATTTCATCAGCAGTAAAAAAATAGTATAATTTTTGCTGGGTGAAAGACACTATAATCTCTGCTGGGTCTATACCTGCTAATTGACAAAGTCTCAATTTACCTTTTATAATTAATTAAGAAACTTTTTCCACATATGTTTTTAATTTTTTACTTGGTTTATGTGGCAAAAAGATTCATTCTAAGATAATATTATTCCTCTGCATTAAAATTCCTGTAGGAGAAACTCTGGAGAGCAATAAGACTAGAATACAATTAAGATTTGGATTCATCCTATCCACATGTGTCTCCTGTAATTTCTCCTCAACAATTGTCAATTCCTTTTCTGCTTCAGCTGTCAATTCTCTGGGACTATTCAAGTCTTTACTGTCATCTAAGGTTTTGTTTAAATGAATTATTAGATCAGGTGTTATCCCAACAGCCGGTTATGGACTAGAAATGTCTCCTAACAATCTTTGAAAGTCATTAAGAGTCCACAATCAGTCTCTCCTAATTTGTGCCTTTTGTGTTCTAATTTTCTGTAAACCTATTTTGTAGCCTAGGTAATAACCTAGGTTATAACCTTTGTGTTCTTGTACAGCCTGAATGGCTCATGACCTTTGAGTATAGTACCTTATAATATCCTTCCCAAAATTATAAGTTTCTGGGACTGCAGGTATGTTAATCTGGGTATTCCATTGCTGCAGCAGGTCATGACCCCATAAATTCATTGTGATATTATCCATATACGACTTCACCTAATTCTTTGTTCTTCTGGCCCTATGCATTCAACCCTTCTGATATTTGTTTTATTTGAGATAGGGTTCTAATTCCTAGTAATTGAACATCTACCTCTTGAAGAAGCCAATTTGGATGCCAAGATTCTGGAGTAATGACACTCATGTCTGTGCCCATGTCTATCAAATCCAAAATTATAATGCCACTTATATGCACTCTTGCTTTTATCATGTATAGAAGTATGCCAAGATATACTGGTGTAGGAGTTCCTTCTGTCTGTGTGTTGCTTTCATAGGTTAATGAATAAAGACACTGCCTTGGCCTAGTTGATAGGGCAGAACTTAGGTAAGCAGAGAAAACAGAACTGAATGCTGAGAGGAAGAAAGGCAGTGTTGGAGAAGCCATGGTTCCTCCACCTGAGTTGGACTCCAGTTAGAATCTCCAGTAAGCCACTGCCACATGGCAATACACAGATTAATGGAGATGTGATAAATTAATATGTAAGAGTTAGCCAATAAGAAGTTACAGCTAATGGCCAAACAGTGTTTTAATTAATACAGTTCTGTGTTGTTATTTCAGGTGTTAACTAGCCGGGTGGCTGGGACAAACAAGGGGCCCTCTCCCTACAACAATATACATTTCCTATTTGAATTTTTGATTTATCCTCCATGTTTATTCCATCATCTAGAACAATATGGTTTTTACAGAAGGCTCTAGATTTTTTTGAATTTTCCTTGTGAGACATGTCCTCCATAGTTACTGGGAATGACTGGACCACTTCTGATTGGGGGCCTGAGAGAGGTCCCTCAAGGAATTTCCCAATAGTATCAGTTTTTTCATCTGTATTCACTGGTCTTATGTCAGCCTTTGCTATACCTTCTAAATATGTATTGAAGGCTGAGTCCTCCTATTCTTGCCATTCCCCAAGGAGATATTATTCCTAGGAATTCCTTGTCTACAATCCCTTCTCAGATGCCCTATTCTACCACAATTAAAACATTTGGCATTTTGATGTCTCCTCGTTCCTTTGGAATTGCTTCTCCTACCCAAGATTCAGTATTACAGACAAATGTCTCAATGTTCATTGTATGCAGGATCCATTTATCCATAGGTACTAATCTTTAAAGGCCCAAGTATCTTTTTGCATTCTAAGTTGGCATTTTCAAAATCCAGAGATTCAATAAGTACTCATCTAGCATCTGGGTATGTTACTCATACTTGTACAGCCTTAATCTTTGTAAAAGTTAATCTCTGTAAAAAGTCACTAAAGGATTCTCTCTGACCCTGATTAACCATGGTATATGATTCAATCTCTTTTCCTAGTTCTTGAATCCCAAGCATTTAAGGCTGCTTTGTGTCATAGGGACAAGATTTGTACATTGTAAAGAGCTTGTGGCTGTGAATCAGCATAACTGCTCTCACCAAGAATTTGATCTCGGGAAATCTTAAGTCCTTTTGCTTTTCCTGGTTGTTCTAAAATTTTAGCCTCTTCTCTGAAATAGCATTTAAACATCAGTTGAGGCCCATCATCCAGAGCTGCTGAATCTAACTGAAGCCAGTCATGTGGCATCACTTTAATGGTAGAAGTCCATGTATTTATCATCTCCCTAACAAATGCAGAATGCAAGCCATACGTTACAACAGCTTGTTTAATTTCTTTTAGATTATTCATTTCTATAGGTATCCATATACCTTTTTTGGATCCTTTTGGGCCTTTGGAGCTTGATGGTTTGTCAGAGTAGATTACAAGGTAGGAAGCTAAAACCCTGGGTAAGTCATCTCTGACACCTACTGGCAATATTGAATCCTGTACTTGTACCATCTTTCCCTGCTCATCAGCTCCAATAATTTCCTCAATCGTTTCAAATCTTTTCACTACTGTTTTTTGTAAAGCCTGAATCTCCTGGTTTGTATATATTTCTAGTGGTTTCATTGAGGCACCTAGCCTCTGGTCCTAATTCTGCACATGCGATTTCAATGTCTGAAGTCTTTCCTTTAAAGATAAGATCTCATCCTTGGACATTATTTTGATAGCATGCAAATTGCCATCCTGGAGAGATACTCTATGTCCTAACCTAGCATAACTTTCAACAGATTTTGATTGTCAGATTCAACAGTATGAATTCTTTCAAATAATTTCTCAGTATTATTTGACATGGATTCAATTTTGTATGTCAAATTAATGTTACCCTTTTAAGTAGTACTAATTTTTTCAGGTAACTTTTGATTTTCCATGGTATTAATCCTGCCAGCTAGCTGTTCATCATTAGTCTGTAAATATTGTATTACTTCTAAAAGTGCCTCATTCTTGACTCTGCTATCAAACCATTTTCTTAAGAATATAATATGAAGAAAAAAACTGAGTCCCAATATCCAATAAATGAATGTATCACCATAACCATATTAGCCTTGCAGAGTACAATCCATAGTATTAGCAAAAAAATTACTAAAATTTTCCATGGTAATGTTGTCTGCCATTATATAACCTTAAAGTTTATTGATTTATTAATTAATAAAATATTTACCTGGTATGAGGTCTGGTAAATTGTTTTAGGTGTAATAATCTTTATTGTCCAACAGATGTCATGGTTTCAGAGTCGTGACTAGCAGTGCAACCTGGTGCCACAAATAGTCCTGAGCCACTTAAGTTTCCCCACCTTGATGACAGTTAAATATTGAGAAATATGCTTTGCTTCACAAATTAAAAGCAATTAAATCAGTTCCATACACGGAACACAAAGTCCAGACCTCAGGAGCAGGGAGTATAAACCAGAAGTTGCACAAGTTGCCACATGGCAGGGAATGTGGCACTGGGATCAGGGGGGAGTTTTCCAAGTCACTGCATGCTGTTAGCTCCGCTGTGGTGGGGGTTTTACAAAAAACTGCTTAGTTGGTAAAAGCAAGTCAAGTGGGTGGGGGGTGGGAGACTTTCTGGGCTGTGGACCATTTAGGGTAGGTGGGGAGTTCCGATCCACATGGGCCACCAGATGAAGAATGCTAAAAAAGAAATCCCATACTAGCTCAGAATTGAGTATAATAAAAGGTTATTTATTTAGGGGTAGACTCACAGATCATAATCCTCTGCTGAAATGGGGAACAGCAACTGAATCCCACAGCCAAAAAAGAGACCGGACATGTGCTTTACATAGGCATATATAGTATAAAAGGCCACGCCAAGTAGGCAGGTAACTTAAAGGCTACTGAGATCACATGCACTAGATAGCGTACTCATCTTTTTGCCTCCTCCAAGAAAACATACAACTACCAAAACCAGATAATGTCTCAAACTAAAAAGATGGAGAAACAAATGGACTTAGAAAACAGTGTTGTTGTTATTCTAATACATCATATAACATAATATATTTAATATATTTGATAACATAATATCAGATAACATGAGTTTCAAACTAAAGTTACCCAAAAAGGGAATTTTACTTCGTATTAATGAAGGAAACAAGCCATCAAGAAGATCTTATAGTTCTAAATATGAATATATAGATAAATACACAAACCCACACAAATCAAGTGAAAGTGCACTCAATTTCACAAAACAGACACCACTGAACATAAAGTCACACAGAAACAATACAGTGATAAATGGAGATTTAGCTATCACTCTATCATCAGTAGAACTTTCAGAAAAAAAGTAAATAATGTACTTCAAGAAAGCCTTATCAATCCATAGACTTAACAGACACCTACAAAACATTTCACAAAAACATATTCCTCTTAGAAAATTATGGAACTTTCTCCAAAATAAATCACATATCAAGACATAAGAAAAGTATCAAAACTACTAAAATTGAAATATCATCCTGTATTCTATCTGACCACAATGAAAGATATCTATGTAATCTGTATGTCAAAAGCAAGGGAAACTACAGAAAACACACAAAACAAAGGAAAAAATGGTACATGATGAGTGATTAATAAATCATTGAAGAGATTAAGATTGAAATAAAAATTCCTAGGACTGAATGAAAATGATAATATAACAATCTATAAGATATTAAATATTATAAGGGCAATCATAGGAGGGAAGTTTATAGCTCTATGTGACTATGGGGGAAAAACCTGAGGGATCTCATATAATAGCTTAATGATGAATCTTGAGGTCCTTCCATGGCGCAGGACAGAAAGCTAAACTTTAAATCAGTAGACAGGCAGAAATATATGGAAAAACCAGAAGTTAATAAAATAAAATGAAAAATACTAGGGTCATTGAATAGTGAAGTAGGTTCTTTAGAAAATAAAAAAAGAAACTTTTGTCAAATTAGCCAGAAGAAAGGGAAGACCCAAATTAACAGAATTAGTTATAAAAAGGGAGACGTTAAAAAAGATGACAATGAAATCCAGGAAATCATGAGGCCACATATTAAATTTCTGTAATCTAATAAAATGGTGGATACATTTTTAGATGGATATGACACACCAAAATTAAAAAATGAATAAATAATTTAAACAGCAACAAAATTGAAGCTGCACTAATGAGTCTCAAAAGTAAAATAAAAAAAAAATGGCTCAGACTTATTTACTACAGAACTTTACCAGATCTTCAAAGATTAAGTGATACAAATACTAATCAAATTACTCCACCAAACAGAAAAAGAAGGCATGCTTTTAAAACTGTTTTTTTATATGTATGAAGCCAGTAAAATCCTGATACCAAAGTTAAATAAATACATATAGACACAAAACTACACAATGGTATCCCTGATGAACATAGCAATTAGAAAGATGAATTCAAGATGTTATTAGTCATCTGATTAAAATGGACTAAAAATGCAAGGATAGTTTAATATGTATAAATTAATAAAAGCAATATATAATATAAATATATTCAAAGACAAATAATATTATTATTTCAATAGATACAGAATTTTTTCAAAATTTTAACAGAATCTAGTATCACCTCATGATCAGTGTCCTGAAGGGACCAGAAATGGAGGGAACATATCTCAATATAATGAAGGGAATGAATGATGAACATTGCCCATTATTGTACCAAATAGGGAAACACCCAAAGCATTCCCACTAAAATTATAATTAACACAAGAGTGTCCACTCTCTTTACTCATACTCAATATAATGCATTAATTCTTAAGTAGAGCAGTAAGAAAAGACAAATCAATAAAAGGTAAAAATAGGAAAAAAGTCAAAGTATATGTATTTGGAGATTATATGATTCTATATATAACATAAACTAAATAACCCACCTGCAAAATGCACTCATAGAGCTAATAAATAGTTACAGTATGTTGATAGGATACAAAATTAACTCACAAAATTGTCTTTATATATACCAATGCAAAATATAAAAAAAGTTATGGAAAGAATTCCATTTAGAGTAGCCACTAAAAGAAAAGTAAAAATATAATTCCAAGGCGTAACCAAGGAAATGGAAGATTTCTGCAGTGGAGATTTTGAAACCTTAACAAAATTGAGAAGATGCTAAAAAAGTAGAAAACCCTTCTATGATCATAGAATGGAAGAATTAATATCATGGAAATAACTACCCTACCAAAAGCAATCTAAAAGTTCCATAAAATTCCAGGACTTCTTTTTACAGATAGAGAAAAAAACATTTTAAAATATATGGAAGTACAAAATGATAAAAAAAAACAATTCTGAACAAAAATAAAGGTATCACTACAACTGATCTAAAACTATAAAGAATGAGAGTAATAAAAACACCATCACACTTGCACAAAAACAGATACATGCATCAAAGTAATAGAATAGAAAACCCAGTTAGGAATGTACACAACTAGACCTACCTACGTTTGACAAAGACGCCAAAAATATACATTAGAGAAAAACATCATCTTCAGCATGGTACTAGAAAAAAATTGCATGTGAAGAACAAATCTAGATTCCTATCTCTCCCCTTGAACAAAACTGAACTGCAACTAAGTAGCTCAACAGAAAACCAAATACTCTGAATCTGCTGGAAATAAAAGCACTATGTTTTATCAGCACAAGGAGATATTTCTAAATATGACCCCAGGAGCACAAGAGAGAGAGATATTACTTCATTGCTTCCACACAGCCAAGCAAACCACCAGTTGGAGAAAATATCTGCCAGCCCTACATGTTGCAGAGGATTAGTATCTAGAATGCATAAAGATTTCAAAAACTAAACATCAAGAAAATCAAAAGTTCCATTAAATTGGGTTACAACAGAATAAATATAAATGCACTATTTAAAATCTTTAATATCCTAAGCTATCAGGGAAATGTAGATCAAAACTGCTTTAAGATTCCATTTCACCTCGGTCAGTTCGGCCATCATCAAGAATGACAACAGATGGTGACACAGATGTTGTGAAATGTGAGACCTCTTATGTTGTTGTTGAGAGAATAAATTAGTTGAAGCTAGTTTGCAAATCAGTCTAGAGGTTTCTTCCTAGTTAGAAAAGATCTACCTCACATCCCAGGTAGCGGGCACATATCCAAAGGACTCTATATCCTATTACAAGAGCATTCAAGTACTCATTTCTATTGCTTCTCAACTATAAATAGCTAAGAAATGCTAACAGGCCAGGTGCCTATCAACTGGTGATAATAACAAAATACGGTACTTATACACAATGAAGTTTTACTCAGCTTTAAAGAGAAATGGAACTACAAATTTTGCAGGCAAATGGATAGAACTGTAAAAAATACTGAGTGAGGCAACACAGACCCAGAAATACAAATGCCACATGTTCTCTCATATGTGGTTCTTAGCCTCAAACCTTGAGTTTTATGTTTTACTTGGAGCATCTGTGGAACCCAGCAAGTTAGAAATGAGCTGCTATATGGAGAGCAGTTAAGGGTCTGAAGGACCGGAACAGCAGAACTGAAATGAAAAATAAAGAAAAGAGTACTGTAGGAGGAAGTTTTAGTAGGACGTGGAGAACTGGGGAGCTGAGGGTGTGGGTTGGGTGTATTGTGGGGGGTGGATTAAACAAAATAAACAGAGCACGAAAGCTCCATATGGAAAACTACTATCTTATAACACCTCCCACAAACAGGCAAGGAAATAAACAAAAACCATCAATGGCAGGGTTAGACAGATGGCTCAGTAGTTAAGAGTTCCTTGCTGCTTTTGCAGAGGTTCAGGGTTCAGTTCCTAGCATCCCCATGGTGGCACACAACCATCTGTACCTCTGGTTCTAGTGAAATCTGCCTCTCTCTTCTAGCCTCTGCAGGCAACAGGGAGGCACGTGTTGTACATATACAAATTCAGGCAAAACACTCAAAAATTAAATAGAAAGAAAATCTTTTAAAATTATAATCAGTGCCAGATATTAGATATTTCTATTTGAGTTATTGGCCAAAGAGACCCCAGAGACCTCCCTGCAAAGAGTGCAGGCTATTGTAATTGCTATGTGTTAGCAACTCTAAATGGATGGCAAGGCTCTACTTCTGAAAACCCCACACATTTGTCTGCAGGACACAAAGAAATCAATTTTAACTGGCAAGGAAACTTCCTCCTGGCTGGCTAGCTTTCAAAGCCTGAGAGATTTTATAAAGGCTTCTGGGGAAGAAGACATCAGTGATCTTACCCAGTGTTGGGCATCAAATGTTATAATATTAGTTTTTCCGGTAAGATATTCCTAATTGTGCAATAGTGGCACAACTTTGATGGGGAAAACAATCATTCTATAATCATAGTTGAGTCCTGTTAAACAGGAAGAAATTCATCCCTGGTACTGTAAGCCTGCCCAAAATGCCAAGATTCACAGTCCCTAGGGATGATTATACTATGATTGTTTGGCTAAATGGTAATATTGTCAAACTTCCATCTCTATATCTATGTTTATACCTGGAAATGTGTGTTTTACACTTAACTTCAGTGAGAGAAGTTTCTTTTGCAGTGGGTAGTAGCTAATGTAAATATGCATTATTGGCTGAAATGTTGCAGATAACTCACTGTGGGTGCTCAGCCTTCCCTATATGAGCCATCTATATAATCGCTACATATATATCACTACACACACACACTCACACACACACACAGATGGCGGGAAGGGCGTGTGTCCGGGGAGGGATGCAGGAAGGGGAGAACATAACAAATGGGTGACAGGAATAAAAGAACCAAAGGATAAGAAGAAATTCTGTGAAATGTTGTCTTCAAGACAGGACACAGCCATTAATCTCATGAACTCGCAGCAACTGTGAATCTTGTGTGACCTTCACTAGATCAGTGTAGTCAAACTCCTACTATAGATGGGGAAGGAGATTCACAAGGTCCCATCTCAAGCTATGTAGACACTGATAGCAGATGGATGCTAAGGGGCAGAGAATAATTTTGGGGGCCATATGTGACCACCGGTAGGTTGCCAATGAAGCTGCATGGCCTCATCCCTGTGTATATATGGGCAATGCTAATTGAATTTAATTGTGCTATGCAAAAAGAAAAATAAAACATGAATTTGTAAGTAGGATGTGTTTTACACAGATTCTAAGGGAGTTCAATAGGGAGAGTGGAGGAAAAATGAAAAATTAGAAATCAGAAAGAGAGAAAAATAAAGATATACATATATCATACATATGTACTTCTTATGTGCGCACTTATGTGTATACATGAATATATATGCATATATATGAGGAGAGGCCTTGATCTGATATTGAGTATATTGTGCTGAATGAAATAAACATCTATAAAGGGCACAAGCAGAGCTGCCTTGATACTCTCAAGGCACAAGTCAGGACTTAGAATCATGAAGAATCCCAGGTCTTTCCAAGAACACTTGCAGCTCCCGCTGCTTTGTAGCCTCTGAAAAGGATGCAGGAAGAAATAGCATGGCTGCAATTGGTAGTAGAAATCAAGTGGGAAAGGTATAGTGAGCTCACCACATTTCAGACATTTCAGAAGGGAGATAACTCAACACTTCACTCAAATTTCATCATTCTATTGAATGCAGAAGGCATTCTATTGAATGCAGAATGTGTCATTCTCTTATTCCTTAATTTCCATCATTTTTAATATAGTATGCCACATCAATACAGCTAAGACTATATGATCTCTTCCCATACATGAGTGATATGATTGAGAGATCTAGCTATTACAATTCAAAAACTCATGTTCTCTTATGCCTCATCTCCATCACATGTAAAAGTATGATAATTAATTTATCCAGCTTATATGGTATTTGGAGCTATTGAAAGAAATGCTAAATTAAGTAAGTTTGTGGTTTAAGAATTTTTAAACATTTGAAGTCCAATATTCATAGTAAAGCTTCAGGAGAATGGTTTATTACCTAAGAAAATGGGGCATTCAATTTCATATAGATGTTCATATTTTCACACTGGCTGTATAATATTTGAAGTGTTTGATACTTTTAGCCCAAGATACTCTTATGGAATATCTAATATTAGACCTAATAATATTATATTTAATATTAGATTTTCTATAAGAGTACCACTCTTATGGTAAAGCTATTGGTATCTTTAAAGATAAATTGAAAATCTATTCTTAAAAATATATTACATTGGAAAGGACTAAAACATCTCAGGACTTTCTGCTTCATGTTTGAAATGGATTGCTAGTAAATTAGTTGCTGAATAATGTGTATTATAGTAGATAGACAATGATTTCAATTATTAGATACCACAACACAATTTATTAATAGTCTTCTAGCAACTTACATGGAAATCTAAAATGGGGAACACATGGCAATGATGAGGTATGAAAGCAGAGGTTAAATATCATTAATCTGAATATTTTTATCACAAATGTTTTTCCTGCTAAAATCATTCCTGTCTAAGTTAGGCAAAGATAAATCATATAATTTTATTATTGGGTCTCATTTGAAAAACGCTAAAATTTGAAATTTTCTGTTTTTTTCATACTTGAATATACGTTTGAAAAATATTGCAGTAAAGACGCAAGAAAATGTTGTGCTTTAACTGAAGCAAATCCATCTTTTATCTAGTTCTTATTCCTGTGAACTTTGTAATGAGCAAGTGCTTCATTTATCCTGGAATTAAATTAGCTCTTAAATTTTTTTTCATTACTCTGTTTCACATGAAGCCTGAAGCTCATCACACCTTACCATCCCTGTTTCTGGGTACCACTGTGTTCTGTGTTCTTTGAGTTATTATAGAGGTGAGACTATAGTGATACTCTCTTACGCAGTGGTCACTGAAAAGGTTTTGAAAGCTCAAAGTCCCAAGGGTATCTATCAACAGATTCTTGAAAACAGAACCAAAAGCTCCCCAAAATGCAACAGAGCTACATCATCTTTCCTTGATCTTTATACCGAAACTTAAGCATCAATGAGCATTTGAGGAAGAGTGGAACTCTGATTTAGTCCATGAAGTAGCAGTGATAACTGACAAAACTGCTACACTACTGTATTAAGTCTCAAGTGGTAGCCTCTATTTCCAAATGATGTCTCAGAAGCATTAGAAAGGACTTTTAGGAGCATTAATGCTTCCCAGTCTTAAGTTTTCTAATCTGTGATGCTCAAGACCACACAAAGATGTTCTGTGATAAGGACAACATATATTTTTAGCACTCAATAATCACATTCATTATTTGTTAAAACATAATTCAATTTGAGCATTATATTTTAAAGTGGCATGAAAAGTAAAAAGTAAAAGAATTTGTCAGAAGTGTTGACAAGATTTTTAATTCCTTCTGTTTCCTTTGATATTTTTTAAATAGAATATATAAGCAATGCAACTCATGCGTAAACACATCTCAGTTTATGTTTATTCTGCTTTTATTGCACATTTGAAAATTAATAATTCAATGTTCTAATATTAGCTGTCATCTTAGCTGTGATAAAATTAATAATTCATCAAAATGATACCAAACAAATGGGGCCTTTTTGTTCTGGTTGAGAAACAATCCCTCCAGTGTTGAAAAATTACAATGGTAAATTTATTTCTTTTATTTTGGGTCAAATAATATTTAATCTGTTAAGCTATAATTTCAATGTTTTCATTTTAAATATAGAAATCTGCATATGTCACAACTGATGCTAAGAAACAACCTTCGTCTTGTTCCAGAAGGTTGTTTTACCCTTGCTTATATCTTGGCAGATACGTCTTCTTCAGAAAAACCACAATAAAAGAATCATGTTTCAGAAAAGTTGAATATAAATGAAATGAATTCTTTTTTCGTTCTGGCTGATGTAATTTTCTCCATTTGTAGTCTAGAATCTGCTGTCTGCATAAAACAGGACCAATGGCTGCAACAGGCAGGGATTGAACAATGTTTCTGAATATAATATATTTTCTTGAATCTATTTGCAAGTATTTTAAAATTAAAATACATGATGAGGTTAAGCATCTATATTTACTTATAAGTGTGATCTTTAGACACATGTTTCCAGGAGTTATTAGTTAAATATAATTTAAGGGAAGAACTTTGTCTCCTTTTAACTCACAGCAATTGTTCAGGGTTTCCTAGACTTTGAGTAGGAGTGGTAGTGAAGTCATTATTTAATTCCTACTCAGCTAATTCTCACACTGTTTTCTTGGAGGCATCAGTGGTGTGAAGAAGGGTGTTTCAGTTTGCATTAACACCCAAGTTACCATTTCTTTTCATTTTTTTTATTGATTTTATTGAGTGCTACATTTTTCTCTGTTCCCCTCCCTGTCTCTCCCCTCCCCACTTCAACCCTCCCCCAAGGTCCCCATGCTCCCAATTTACTCAGGAGGTCTTGTCTTTTTCTACTTTCTACTTCCCATGTAGATTAGATCTATGTAAGTCTCTCTTAGTGTCCTCATTTTTCTCTAAGTTCTCTGGGAATGTGGTTTGTAGGCTGGTTTTCTTTGCTTTATGTTTAAAAATCACCTATGAGTGAGTACATATGATAATGATCTTTCTGTGTCTGTGTTACCACACTCAAAATAATATTTTCTAGCTCCATCCATTTTCCTGCAAAATTCAAGATGTCATTATTTTTCTGCTGTGTAGTACTCCATTGTATAAATGTACCACATTTTCCTTATCCAGTCTTTGGTCGAGGGGCATTTAGGTTGTTTCCAGTTTCTGGCTATGACAAACAAAGCTGCTATGAACATAGCTGAGCACATGTCCTTGTGGCACGGTTGAGCATCCTTTGGATATATACCCAACCTTGAGGAAGGTTGTTTCCTGATTTTCTCAGAAATTGCCACACTGACATCCAAAGGGGCTGTACCAGCTTGTACTCCCACAAGCAATGCAGAAGTGTTCCCTTTTCCACACAACCTCTCCAGCATAAGTTGTCATCAGTGTTTTTGATCTTGGCCATTCTTACAGGTATAAGATGGAATCTCAGAGTTGTTTTGATTTGCATTTCTCTGAAGACTAAGGATGTTGAATATTTCCTTAAGTGTCTTTCAGCCATTTTAGATTCCTCTGCTGAGAGTTCTCTGTTTAGGTCTGTACTCCATTTTTTTTATTAGATTATGTGTTCTACAGAATGGGAAATATCTTCACTAACCCCATATCAGACAGAGGACTGATCTCCAAAATATAAAAAGAACTCAAGATTGGTCACCATTTCTTTTCAGGAGGAAATTATGCCCTGCATTTGTAAAATAGAAGTTTGTAATACATCAGAGAATGTTAGAAGTTTTACTGTACTGTCTACCTTAAGAACTTGCAGGTCTTAGTGAATCATGCCACATGTTTCTGGGTATTCCAAGGACAGTTAAATGTCCTTGGTGAGTATAAATAAAATGTGTCACCTGACTCTTCATGGTAATGTCAACTTTGCTTTGATTCTGATTTCTTCAGTATCAGTGTTCATTGGTGCCATCTGGAACAGTCACTCAAATGGAGAACTCCTGTCTAGTTTTAGAGACTCTTATATACAAAATGACCAGGGGAGAACCAAACTCAAAATTTAAAATGATGACCACAAATATCCCTAGACAAGTGGTCTCCATATCATAACCATCTAGCTCAGCTTAACCAGGCAGTTACAGCAGAGTTTCCCATACTAATGTAAAATCTGTGATTAAGAGGTTCTCTCTAGTTCTTGAAAATATTTATTATATAATAAAATGGTTGCACTGCCAGTGGTGATGCCTGATCTTTAATCCCAGTACTCAGGAGACACTGGCAGGCAAATCTCTCTGAGTTCGAGGACAGCCTGGATTGATTATCACCTTTAACTGCAGCATGTGGTTGTTGGGGGGCACATACATGAACCAAGACATGTGAGCAGATCAGAGAATAATTTTTGATAGTTTCTCTCATTCTACTATTCATGTTCCGGACACAGAATTCAGGATTTGGCAACCTAGCTATCTTGATAACCTAGTTTTGCTACCATAGATAGGTTATTTGATTATCATAGGAATAAGCACATTATCATATGAGTGGACTCCTGATAGAAGTATAGTTGGAAACGAATTTTTCTTTCTACTCCCATATAGATTACTTTGTCATTCTGCTACATTGAACAGCATAAAGAGCCCTGCCAGCCACTATTCCTGTGCTTTCAGATTTCTGGAAACTCAGAACTGTAAGACAGTTAAGTATTCTTACTTTTTAAATCATCCGATACACAGTATCTATTATTACAAGAGAAAACTGAATTAAAGAGTAATATACTAGGTCCTATAAAGAACGGAAGAAAACATAATTGATTCTTGAGAAGATAATGTAAGAAGCAAATAGGTAAATTCTTTATACACATTGTAATGTACATTATCATATAGTCATATGGGAAAATGCTATGGAAACACAATAAGATGTTTAGGTAAGTTTCACTCTAAATAATGAGTATTATCTTCTTTTTATTGACATCTAATTACTAGAACATTCTATTGGGGAACCATTACTAAGCAAATCTAACTAAAAACTATTGTGAAATAATATACAAATAAAACTTCTCTGAGAGTTTCATTCAACTTTCAACTTCAACATACATTGATGAAGAGTCTAGTACATGCAAGTCAACTTTCTTGGCAGTGAAGCTAACAGAAGATATTAAACCATGGATTCTGGCATCAAAAATCATACAGACATGATAAAGAAAACAATATAAAAGGTGCCATGAAAGAGCAGCTTCACCTGGAAATTGATTCTAGTTCTGGATAATGAAATGGAAAATTGACCTATATCCCTGCCCATGTCAATGTAACAAGAAAAGAGATGACAGATAATTAATTTAAATTTAAAGAATTATTTGTTTGTTTGTTTCTTTCTTTACCGTGTGTGTATGACAGGGAAGGAAGGGGACGGAAAGATAGGGAGAGAGGTAAGGAGAAAGGGAGGAAAAGAGGGAGGGAGATGTTACATGTATGAGTGTTATTATGAGCATGTGGAGGTCAGAGGGCAACTTGCAGAAATCAGTTCATGCTTTTATGCTTTCCTCTTTGCCAAAGCAGGGTCTCTCTTGTTTTTGATGCTGGCTTCATGATGATACAGTTTGAACCTTCCAGCTCACCATAGGAGTGCTATGCTCACATCATACTTCCCAGCCTTTTGTATGGGTTCTGGGAATGGAACTCAGGTAGCACAGATATCTTTCTCACCTGCTGGGTCATCTCCCAGGTCCCAAAATAAATTTTCTATTGACTACAAATTATCTAAAACTGATAACATTTTTAGACTTGGGCTTCTAAAATATCGTCCTGTTGATTTTTCATATATATTTATATATACTTATATATATATAATTTTATTGCTAATTTATATTTCATATATAATCATATATATAATTGCAGTTTTTCATCACATTATTTTCTTTTTTTAATTGTTTTTTATTGAGCTCTTCATTTTTCTCTGCTCCCCACTCTGCCTCTCCGTGCCGGCTGTGGTGGCGCTTGCTGGTAGAGGATTTGCCGAAGGAGGCAGAGGCAGGAGGATCACGAGTTCGAGGCCAGCCTGGGCTACACATTTTTTGGAGATCCAGTGGCGCAATCAGTTATGAAGCCTTCAGCCAATAGCCTTTAAGAGACCATACCCCAGTGGGCTGGTCTCTTAAAGGCTATTGGCTGAAGGAGCAGAATGTGCTCCCACAGCACGGTTAGCGTGCGGTACTTATATCACATGAATTTCTTATCAAAGTATTTTTCCTATGATGATTTCCTACTGGAGTCTCAGGACACAGTAATGCATTAGAATTTTATCTATTCTTTCTTGATACATTAACACAGGCTAGATTACAAATCTATTCTCCATTTCATTATTCATTTCTGTATAACATAAAAATCTGTTTTCTCATATCACTGAGCTCCTTGCAATATGGCAATTACTGTTTCACCATGTGACATTTTCTAAGCTCTCCAGTGTGATGCCTGTCCCCATAATAGGTAAGCCAGAACCTGGGAATACTGAAATACTAGTTATTTTAGTTTTTCTTATACATTTCTCTCCTTTAAAACTCAGTAAATATTGGATAACTTTCTGTCATCAGTAACTGATGTAAGTCACTGAGAATTTGTGAGAATCTGATTAGGAAATACAGAAAACAATATCCCTTGAAGTAATTGAAGAGTTGTTTGTCTAGAGTATGTGGGGTAGCTTAGTACACAAATGATCTGTTAGGTGAATGATTAATAAGTATCTAAGAAATTACAGCTCATTCTGAGAAACAGTATTTCAAGTGACACTGGTTTAAAAATTGAGGAGAATCTCAAGCTAGCATTCTGTTTGCTCCTACTTGGTTCCTTTTTCTTCTAAGACAGATAAATAAAATCTAACATGAAAAAGAATTTTAATAGCTAATAATGCAATATAATTGTCTTCTGGAGACACGAACATGATATATCTCCATTATGTATCCTACATTCTTGTTACCATTACTTCGAATTATGACTCCTTCTGCCCTTGGGGTTAATAATATCTGACAATACTCAAGTCTGACAAGTTAACCTTGCTAAGGAAATTTCCCAACTATAAACTTTCTGATCTGCTGTTTCATCTTCCTACCAACCATGCACATGCATTTAGTGTTACTTTTTATTCGTATCCAAATCTATTGATTCACAAGATAAATATTGACCTGACCTTGCCTTCACCTCAGTTTATATCTACTTCTTAAGTCAATAAATCTAGAAACTGATCTGACAGCAGTCAATATTAGTTGAATTTTTTAAATAGCAGCTTTGCTGTGAGGTAATAATTCAGCATTTTATAGTTTCTGCCTCAAAGAAATAAAAATGCAATGGAACTCACCAATTTGTTGGGTAAAACCATTCCTATGTCATTTGGTGCCAAATACAATGCTCCCCCTGGTGCCAAAGAACATCTCTAATGTCCATATATCTTCTAATCTCAGATCCAAAGAGTTTGAAATATTTTACTATGCTTGCTGGTGGCAATTGCACATCGGTGTCCTGCTTAAGCTCTAATTATAATTAAATCATATAATTATTCTTCAGGTGACTGATGCTGTTTTGTTGGTGTGCAGTTCCCTCTGGATGTACTTCTACCTGAGGCTATAATAAATAGAGTCAGTAGTCATTCTGGACCTTAGAAGTTAAAGGCAAGAACACATTTGTTACTCCATTTATCAGCTTGTTTTGATCTTTTCAAAGTCGAGGAGATATAAAGCTATGGGTCAAGATTTGCATATATTTATACTGCGTGTAATGGAAGGAACCAAGACACTGTGTTTCACAATTTATTGCTGTTCTTAAGGCTCCAGCACTCATCTTTTACACCCACAGTTTCCCAGTGCTTTTGGGGATAGGTGACATACTCATATTTCACAACTCCATAATGAAATATGTCAAAATGGTTTCTTTTTAGACTTTCATTTCCATGTAAGTAGAAAATAACCGGTTTGAAAATTGTTTTTAGAAAATAACCAATACCCAGTTATGTTCTAATAATATGTTTTTATAATCTTAATACATATATTAAATACACTTAATCTGATAACTATTTAGAAATTGAGGCTATATATCATAGGAATAGACGACGACAAGTTTAATTTAAAACTCTTATATAGTTCATAATTCTACTTCATCTGTTGAAAACATCCTGGTGTAGGTTATTTCAGTTTGTGGTATAGAAAACAGTTACTAATAATCTTAATGAACATTTCATCCATTCTTACTAAATGACCACTGAACTATAGAGAAATCATGAAAATTGAGAAAAAACTATAAGGAGACAATAATGCTTTAGGAAATGCTGACATGTGACTGAAAGTCACATTGGAATACAAGAGTGCAACTAAAAACCACTCCAATAAATTCTGATGTTTTTGAGAGCGGATGTCAAATCTTATTCACATTCCCATCTGACTATTATAGTCATGTAAATTTGTTGCCTTACATTCATATATAGTGATGTCTTTATCCTTTCTTAATAATCTGAATCATCATTTATCCAAACGGGACTTCCATATTTGAAAGAAATACAGAAAATACAACTGCTGACCATAAATTCATTGTGAGCTGTGTCTTTCTGTCACATGTCATTAGATTCAAGGCCACAGAGAAATGACCTATAGGTAAATGTCGGGACTATAACATTGGAATTAGTCTTAATTTGTTCAATTTTAATCCCACTGCTTTGTCTTATTTGCCATTTGAATGGTTTTATCTGTATGACATATCATATATTGCATCTCAATGAATTTTTTTCATACACGACAGAGCACCTCCCATAAGGAATATTAAACACAATGCCTACTTGAAACAGAACTTATTAAGAAAAAAAAGAAAACTTTTGGATTTTAAGATGTAACTAGCAGTAATTATCTTACTGAAATTCTGATGGGGTTGTATGTGACATTCTGTATACTTTTTATCTGAGCTCATATCCAGAAGAATAAAAATAATTCAAGGAAACCCTCATCACATTGCTCAAGTTCCTCCTCTCTCAGATGTTCAGAACCAAAAACAGTGGGAGAGACAGTTACCTCCAGACAACTAGCATTTGAAATTCAGCAAACTGAACCCTCCCATTACCTAAGATTCTTCCTATTTTTCATACATAGTTTTGGTTAGCAGAGAGTACTGCTTACAGTATCTCTCATTTGTGTAAGTGAAAAATAACTATGTTTTTATTATTTAAAATATTACAAAAAGGGACAATATGCTAAAAATATGCAGTGAACAAATATCATCTGTACAGACTGGAAGAGAACCTTCATAAATTAACCTTATTAGTGCATTACTGTAAGCGAATGCCAAAAAAGCTCCTAATTTGCATTAAGATAGATTTTTCAGGTTGGCTGCATGATTTAATTAAAGAAAAGATTAAGAATCATTAAACAAGCTGCTCTACCTTGCAATAACAGAATTCATATCTGATTCAGGTTAACGAAAACACAGATGGTGATTCAGTAACTGTTGAGTTGCTGTAACAGAATGAAAATGATCCCATTAGTTCTCTGGAAATGTGAGGGAATTTGGAAATTAGTATGCAGATACATTGTATGGTGCTAGACAGCTTGGTCTGCTCGGATCATCGCTGATTATACTTTGTTTGGGTTGGCAACACTGAACTTAATAAATGAAAAAATGTTCCAGTATACCACAGTTGGAAACTGTTCAAGGTTGAAATAGGTGTGCAGGCTTTCAAAAGGAGAGAGTTAAGTAAACAAATGTCAATCAATGCAAAGCTAGCTACTTTTTTTTTCTTTAAAGAATATGTCTGCTCTTGAGAAGCAAGTGTCATAAAGATGGAAGGCCTTTACTGGATACATATGTCTGTGTGGTATTTATTATCACAAAAGCATTTTAAATGCATAGTATCAGTTGGAGAGAGATGTGTAAGCATTTTAATAGTTTTCTTTCTGGCAGAAATAGAAAGACTCAGTCGCTGTGAGGATTACTATATTTTTCACAAAAGAAATCAATATAATTCTGATGGAAAATGTTATGACAGGATAAAAAAAGAAGTGTAAGTATAATGGCTACTGAAAGTTTAAAGGTGTCAAGAAGAACCACAAAGTAATCCTCAAGGAGCCTTCTGGGAAAGAACGACTTAGAAAAAGTGGCATAGTTAATCATGGCAGCTGACAGAAATAACCAGTGCATCGAGGGCTCAACTGTACCAGCAGTGTCCATTTTTCACACCTGGTTCATGCCATCAGTCTATGTGCTCAGCGCCTGACCCTTCTGAATGCATCTCAGGAGAGTGAAAAAGACCCATGGTCTGAGGCCTTCACCAGCAGGAAGCAAATGACCCTTTTCTACTGACGCACTGTGACAAAGCACATACAGCAAAGAGTGAGTTAAAGTCTAATTTGGTCATGTGCTCTTTCCAGTTACTAGCTTAAAGGCCAGACATCAAACATGGTCAGAGACTTGCAATAAAGATGGAAGTAAAACCATTGAGATTGCAATGTTCCCTATTGATATATGTAATAATCTTCCTAGACCACTGTATCAAAGAATTCTTCTCGGACAGTACATACTACCAATGTGATGATACTAATCTCATTGAGAACATTCTTTTTTCAGGATCAGTACCAACAGACTATAAGTGGATGACTTTTCTCTACTATTCATCATTTCATTAAGTCATTTAAAAGTAGATTTATATCACCGTTTCCCCAAAAAATTTTTTGCAGTAAGTGACAGTTAATGCAGACACTCAAGACTATTCAAAATACTGAGAATAATTTTCTAGTTGCTCTATAATTGGTAAGTTTCTTTTTGTCTTTGTCAATCATCCTTAGTTTTGAGTAACCCTTCCCTTCAGTTTCACCTTCCTTCCTCACCACCCCATCCTCATATTTATTTGTTGCAGAACCAATGTGCTAAAGAATCCACGTGGTTATGATGTGCCTCTCTGGGTGGCTATTTCCACAATAGAGTGTTCTATTATGGAAATAAGAGTTCTCTAGCACAAACCTGCGGAAGGATCTAAGATTCTATACAACTAATTATCTGGCCACCAAGCTTGCCTACCTTGAAGAAATTGTTGCCTAGCTCTTGTGAGGATTATAGACAACTATCTTTTCATTGTCTTATTGTTTATGCGTTGTGATGGGAGGGGCTTTTTACACCACAGTGTATGTGTCTGCTCCTCTGGAGCTATAGTGACTTGTGATTGATGTGAAGAGGTGCGAGGAACAAACTTGTGTCCTCCGCAACAGGAGTATGTGCTCCTACCCACTGAATAATCTCTAAGTCTCAGCTACATTACATTTTAAGCATTATAGGATTTATGGAACAAAGAGACGCTCTGATTTTAAATATGATTGCAAATTGTACTTCAGAATGCAACTTCCAAACACTGTGATCTTGGCTGGTGAGGATCATGACTGGTCATCCATGTTGTGCTGGGTTTGTGGCAATGTAGCTGCCTTTGTGACCTCTTTGTGACTTTCTTTGAAAGGAAGCCCTCAACCACACTCCTGTAAGTATTGACAATAAGCTTACTGGTTCATTAAAGGAGTGTTGGGTGGAGTCATGGCTTTGACCTATTGTGATGTTCTAGCTGAAGTGAATAGACATCCTTTTCTATCTCAAGGAAAAGTTCTACAGCACAGAATTGTACTGTGCAGTCAAAAGTAACTTGAATATGCAATCCTCCTGCTGCTACTCCCCAAGTGCTGGGATTCCAGATTTGTAATATGAAAGACCTCGTTCAAAAATTTTAAACTGACCTAATCAACAAATGATTCCTAATCATTAAAAAATAAATTAAGAAAAAGTAAAGAAAACCAAGTCAGTTTTTGTTTTAATGTCTTGTTCTTGGAATTGTGGCATGTATGTACTCAAAAACATATTTATGTGACACAATTAAGTCATTTTTACAGAAAGAGATTAAAATAGGCTTGTTAAAAATTTTTAAAGCACGCAAAGTTATTTTGTTACTGGTCTTTTATGGAGCTGATGATCTGCTGTCTGCAATTTATCTTCATAATTATACTGAAAACAAGCCTTTTTTGTTTTGAAAACAAACATGATCAGATCATACAATATAAAGAACAACATCAAAGAAAAACCACAAACAAATGACAACCACCAAAACCCAGGAGGCTGGAAATCACCAAACCAAACATGTGTTGCACCAGTTTGGAACAGACTTTATAGTTCACAGCACTATATGTACAGAATGTGTTATATTCAGGAATATATCTATACATTTTTACATGAAATAACAATTAGTGTAAAATTAATTTAAAACTTTTACAGAGACCAAGCATGAGTATATAAAATGGTTTGGAGGGATAAAGGGTAAGGGATAAATACTGTAATTATATTAATATCTCAGAAAAAGTAAATAAAAAAGAAAATAATAACTACAAAATGTATGTGTGTAAAAAAGCTCCCAATGAAACTTATTATTAAATATAGTTAATACAGGCTAATATAAAAGCATCATAAAAACAAATTTGACACCCAGGACTTAGTTATCTGAATCTTGAAAGCCCATCTTCTTTCAAAACATAGTAAGAGTTCAAAATTAAAATGGCATTTTTGGCAGGTTCTCACCATGAAGCCAAGGCTGGCATGGAACTCACAACCTTCTTCCTCAGTTTACTGAATGCTGGGGTTATGCCTGTTCAGTGGTTTCATTTCTATCAGAAGTTTAGCTGAGGTAATATTTATCTCAGAAGTTAGGTTGGGTGTTGTATCTCATGGCTAATGAGAAGAGATTATTTAAATGTTATCCAAAAGGAAACTTTTGGAACATCATATTCATGAATGATAAATTGAAGAAAGAGGGTATCTGGAAAGAACTCTGTCTGTTCAATGATTAATTACATTCATCTCTGACTGTAGAACAAAGCAAAATGAAATGAAACAAGGGGACTGGAGACATGGCTCAGAGGTTAAGAGTACTGACTGCTCTTCCAGAGTTCCTGAGTTCAATTCCCAGCAACCACATGGTGGCTCACAGCCATATATAACAAGATCTGGTGCCCTCTTCTGGCATGGAAGCATACATGAAAGGAATGTTGTACACATAATAAATAAATAAATCTTTTTAAAAAAAGAAATGAAGCAAAACATAGTCCTTGCTAGTATTGGATCTGTATTTCTACAATGAGTAGTTGGGGAAGGAACTATTCCCATATTGCAGATGTGGGCTGCACTAGGGTTGAGAACTCTCCTACAGTTTTGGGTTGCTGCTGAGGAAGACTACCCAGTACGACAATAGGTTCCAACAGAAGGCTGAGAAGAATGAGCACAGGAAAATTAGGAGCTGAGGAGTAGAAGCAAGGAAATAAATTACAATGTATAGGCCATGGAGTTTTGGCAAACTAACACTGCAGAGAAGGAAGAATTCATGAAAGTCCTCACAAACACAAGTTACAGAATCTACTAGGCAGACAGTTTAATGCCAGGATATCCTGCTACTCAGTACATAGGATTATAATCTTTCCCTACATTCACTCACTTTT
Source organism: Ondatra zibethicus (assembly GCA_004026605.1). Classification (NCBI taxonomy): domain Eukaryota; kingdom Metazoa; phylum Chordata; class Mammalia; order Rodentia; family Cricetidae; genus Ondatra; species Ondatra zibethicus. The sequence continues at coordinate 58,399 of PVIU01008423.1, forward strand.
GAACCTTTAGAAGGTCAGAAATGAGAGTGCTGGAGGCAAAGAAAAATCTGAAAACAAGCTCATAGTGCCCGAACTTCTCTTGCCAGACACAGGCCTTGACTGGGAAGAAACAGAAATATTTTAATTATAGAAATATTTCTCAACCAGGATAATAGTGGGCCTAATATATTTTTAGCAATAAATGAAATTATTTTGGTTATTACCAAAAATGGCAACCGGGCTATTTGACTGGTACCTGATGAGTAGATACAAAGGTTGTTTACAAACATTCCAGAGTACATGAGTGGTTCATCCCCTTTGTAATGAAGGTTAGCCCCAAAAGTCCATAGCTTTGTGATCAAGAAATTCTGGGTTAAAGAATATTTAGAAAATATTTGTAAGCAGGAGAGAAAACAGATGAAAACACTCGCACCTTGAAGATTTTAAAATCTGGACCTAATAGTCTATAGACTGCCCTCGCAGCTCTAACTCTTTGTTGGTGCCACATCATAGTACTTCCTCCTTCAACTGACAAGTCTTGAACTAGTCAAACGCTTAGTTCACATTTTCTCACTCCTCTTTCTTCACCAATTAGGGTGTAAGTCTTGAACTCATAAAACAATCTAGGAAAAACGATCACCTGACTTCTACCTAACTCATTAAGAAGTTTGTAGGTCTAATGATCTTTAAGACCAAAATCCAAAGGTCTACTCCCTTCATCTTTTCTAGTTATAAGCAAGTAGAGTTACTTGTCTGTAAGCTTAGCTCTGACTTTTCTCTAACTGAGCAGTTTAGCTGAGGAAATCACGAGCATACCCATGTTATAGTTCTGCTTGTGTACCATGTCTGCACAAAAATGGCAGCTTGGCTGAGTTGAGTATGTGGTCAGAAAATTGGCAGCCACCCTTTGATTTAGGGAAAATCAGAATTTGGAGAATGTACAGAAAGCTGAAATCAGCATTAATCCCAACTTCTTCCTGACCTTAGATAAAATTTCCTAGAAATCTGTTTACTCATGCCCTTCGCCTACATTATTATGCCCCTTCCACTGAAGCATATAATTTTATTAGGAAATTTATGACATGAAAAAAATCAACCATTAATGTTTAAGGGGCCATTTCTACACAGGAGAGAAATGCCTTCTATGTGAAACTTATTTGAGAAGATAGAATTCAATGGAAATGTCTCTTCAAATTCTTAAAGGAAACAATTCAACGTTAGACCAACTAAGCATAATCAAAGGCTTTAACTGGATAAAACAAATGTACTGATTCAGAATATAAATGTTGCTTATATTTCATGTCAGTCTCAAATATATTATAATCATTTCATTCTCATCTCTTCTTTTGCCATCACTTTTTTCAATTATATTTGAAAATGCCTTAAATTCCTAATTGCAATATGTTTATATGATGTGTATAGAATTGCTAAAATTTTACAAGTGTTTAGGACTACAGGGCATAGCTGATGAGATATATATATACACACACACACATAATTATATATACATTTGTGTGTGTGTGTGTGTGTGTGTGTGTGTATCTGTGTGCATAGATGTAGATGTTGGTGATATATCCCAAACTTTATTTTGTCCCAAATGTATTCTGTTAGTCTGTGGCAGAGCTCTACCAACTGACACCGCTTCTGTCAGATCACACATTATCCGAAGAAATTCAGCAGGAGTTATTATAAAAAAAGAAAAGAAAAGAATTATCTCTCACCCTGGGAGGTTTGCCCTTCTTAAGAAAGGTTGAAAGAAATACATGGAAGCTCACACTAATACCCTCACAGTTTACCAGCCTGTGAGTACAATGTAGCATCTGGAGAGGCAAGTTCCGGGGCACTTTTGAAGAGCAGTCTGGAAGGGTTGTATTGGAGAGATAGAAGTAAAAAGTATTTGCCTGCAAAACCCATTCTGATTAAGAGCCATAATACACAGCCCTTAAAACTGCCAGTGTTATCCAGCCGCTGGAGCACGGTAAGATAATATGCTTACGTTTAAAATGCAGGATGCACCTTTCTGTTGACTTTATTTCACTGTGCCCTGGGAAGAGAAGAACTTTTGTAAACATTCATTTATCTTAATAAGATTGTGCTTTCATAAAAACCCCATTAATTCTATGATAAGTTTAGAGAGGACCTACGGGTACAGCTAGGAGATAAAGTAAAAGCACTATCATCTCATTCCCACAATAGCTCCTTCTCACTCAGGAAAGAAACTTAAACACATAGCCACACTGATGCATCTTAATAGTAACAAGAAATGCTAAGCTGTAATATCAGGGCAGAGGAAAACAGGAGAGTACGGTGTGGTTTATAAGTTTGCTGAGCAGACATAGTTTCCCTCCTCCTTACCAAGGAAGGGCACTAGAGAACATAAGTGAGCAAAATGTAAGGAAAACTACCTGGATGAGAGAAGAACCGACTGGTAACTCAGTTTCTGCCTGTGAAAATGAATAAGAGAAAAGATATTGAAAAGTGGGGAGGCTGACTGAGATAAGGTCAAACCACAGATGCTCTGAGAGTGAGGAGAGCAGGAATAATACTGCAGTAAAGCTAAATGCTACAGGTAATAAAATAGAACTTACTAAAATTTAATATAAAAAGAAATATTACAGTGTCTTCAGAAGAAGCAAAACTTGAATATACACAATAAGTTCCAGTGGTGTGTGATTGGCCCATTCCTGGCCATCCGCATTGTGGCCACAGACACCGACATGTTCCTAATTCATCCATTGTCCTCAGGAGCTACGGTACAGCCTGCACTTCCAACTCTGACAGCACTGCACGCCATTATCTCTGGCCTACTTTCAGGAACAAGAAGGCAAAGGGATTAACAAATGCCTCTGAGTCATGACCCCCCCCCAAAAAAAATGATTTCAATTTTCTGAGAGGTAGGAGGGCACTCAAGTTCAAGATCATTGTTCCCACACCCCTTGACTGTTGGTTTGTCAAAAACTACAGAAAAAAAAAAAACAGAGTCCGCAACTTTTACCAAATATAACACACTTCTAGTAGAATGTTTCTCTGTGCCTTTTGCTCTTCCAATAACCTGGCTAAACACAGATAGTTATTACCAGTTCCCCCAGAATAGGAAGTAGAGCAGATCACTGTTCTGTACTCCTTAGATGACTACAACAAATCTTTAATAAGTTGACGGGGGAGGCACTTATAAAAATATACACCTATATTCTAGCAGAACTATCTGAAAATCTAAGAGAAAATCCCCACATTAGGTTAAATTAAAGAAAATACAAAGAAGTACAGGAAAATTGAAAACAGACCAGAGCATACATAAAATGCTTGGCTACTATGCTCCAAAGTAGGGGAAGAAATAAAACAAAGAGAAGAAGAAGAATTCCTGTGATTTTCAATAAGCAAAACTTTAAACTGCCAGAAAATTAGAACCCAATGATCAGTAACTTAAGAAGTAAGACGGTGGTTGAAACAGTTAAATGAATAGCAGTAGAAATGAATGAGCAAACCCAACAATTATAGAAGACAGGTATATAATCTGAGAGTGATGTGGCAAACTGAATTTAGAGCCAGAAGAGAAAAGAGACAGGGATGGCTCCCTATAAGGAGTGTGGAGAATACCAAACCTACACTGGAAGGCACAAAGACAAAAGCATGTGCCCAAAACAATACAATTGAGAGTATGAGATCAGACATACTCAAATGCGATTTCCCATAAGGGTTTGAAAAATTGCTAGTTAATACAAGCCAATCTTGGTAAACAACAGTCAAGGTAACTTCAGAGCAAAAGTAATTGTAGCCTTCTCCATGCACCTTTTGTAACTATTTTCTAGTAAAATTGAAACAAAATCCAACATTAAATCTTCCCTGGACAGATAGGGCAAGTCAAATAAAAAGACAATTCTGTTGTGCTTAATAGTGATTACCACATCACCATCATAGTTTGCTGTAGTCAGATTTTCTTTGGACTGCCAATTCCCAAATAATGGAACAGAGACTTCCTATTGAGTACAAAAACTTGGCCTTAGCTTAGGCCCATTCCAAACTAGCTCTTAAAACTTAAATTAACCCATTTATATTATTCATCTATACTTCACCATGTGGCTCCTTACCTCTTCTCCATATTGTATATCAGACCCACCCCTTTCCTCTGTGTTCTTGCTGGCAAAGCTCCACCACTCTTCTTCCCAGAGTTTCTATCTCTGCCCAGAAGTCCCACCAATTTACTCCTTCCTAGCTATTGGCTGTTCAGCTCTTTATTAAACCAACCAGAATGTGCCTTGACAGAGACATATCATCACAGTGTACAAAAAAATGATCGCACAACACTCTGCTTACATAAATAACTGAAAACCTTGGTAGATACTAACATCATGCCATTTTAAAAAGGAGCAACTTATTCACTCAGATAATTTTAACAGAAATAGAGGATTTATTTTCAAGTGAAAAAAGAGAAATCTACCTACATGTAGACAGAGGCTGCTTGTTCATTTCCCGGCCTTCAGACCCAAATAAGCACACAGAAACTGTATTAATCAAAACAACACTTGGCCTATTAGCTCAGGCTTCTTATTAACTAACTCTTACATCTTAAATTAACCCATTACTGTTATTTTGTATTTTACCATGAGGCTCATGGTTTACTGGTAAGATTCTGGAGCATCTGTCTCTTTTGGCTACTACATGGCATCTCTCTGACTCTGCCCTCTTTTCTCCTCTATTTGTGCTTGGAATTCCTGCCTTTCTCTTTTCTGCCCTGCTATAGGCCTAAGGAGATTCTTTATTCATTAAGCAATCATACCACCTACAGAAAGCTTAGGTATGCTGTAGCAATAATTACTTGAAGGAGTTGATGTCATTACTTATACTGGTTAAGTAAAAGAGCTTTCCAGAAAATGGAACAGAAACAAACCTAGCTAGTATCAAAATGTTTCTAACAGTATTCACTATTCCATAGAACTTGAGGGAACTCCCTGTGAACAAGACTTTGTTTCAATCCCTCAATGGAACTTCCCTCATGCAGTTTGTATTCTCATTATCTCTGAGTTAGAGATAGGAGGACAATATGTCAGAGAATATTAAATGTAGGATTACTGCTGTTTGAATACAACATGAAATAACAGACTTTTTAAAGGACGAAAATGCTCAGTAAATACAGATCCAGGTTTCTTATGGTTACATTCAACCAAAAAGCAACACCAAATAAATGACTCAGGAATGAAGGGCCTATTGTATAATAAAAAAAATGAAGAGCAAGTATTCAATAAGGTTTATCCTAAAGGATTTGTGTATAGTTATATGAATTTTATTATCAGAGACAAGCTGTGGTAGCGCATGCCTTTAATCCCAACACAGAGGCAAGTGTGGTTTGGGACAGTGGTCTATATTCTGTCAGTTATATTTTAAATAAATGCTGATTGGACAGTAGCCAAGCAGAAAGTATAGGTTTTGGGACAACCAGACAGGAAGTAGAGGTGAGCGACAAGAACAGGAGAATTCTGGGAAGAGCAAAACTCTCTCTGCAGTTCTGGCCCATCCACTGAAGAAGCAAGATGTAACTGCCTCACCAAAAAAGGTACTGAGCAATATGGCTAGCATAGATAAGAATAATGGGCTAATATAAGTTATAAGAGTTAATAAGAAGCCTGAGCTAAGAGGCCAATCAGTTTATAACTAATGTAGACCTCTGTGTGATTTCTTTGGGACTTAACGATTATGGGAACCAGGAAGGACAGAAAACTCAGTCAACACAGGTGGATCTTTGTGAGTTCAAGGCCAGTCTGGTCTACAAGAGCTAGTTCCAAGACAACTAGAATTGTTACACAGAGAAACACTGTCTCAAAACATCCCCCGCCAAAAAAAGAATCTTATCATGAACTAAAACAAAATTATTGTGAATTTCACATTATACCATTGTTTCTGACTTAGAAAAAAACAATCAGCTAGAAGATATACATGTAAAGAAAGAATCACCATTTGTTTATTAAGTAATAGCAGTTTTAAAATACTATTTTAGCTTTGCAGATTTCATAATTTCTTCCTCAAACTGAGCAGGATGTTTTCATAACTAGTTTATCTGGAAATGGTGTGAAATATTTCAGGTTCATCTTATTCAATAAAAAGTAGATGTTCATAATATTTTTCCTAATTTTAAAAGTGCTTCTCTTTTAATCTATCTGTCCATTCTTATAATTTTGGAGCAGTAGCTATCTATTCCAAGAAATGTGGTTAAAGTTGTCTTTTGTTCTTTTAGTCTCTAAAATAATTATAGTAAAAATAATCTGTTTTTAAAAGAGTGGTATTTTAAATTTTAGAAGTTATGTTCAGGTGTTTGTTTTGCTTCCTTCTTGTTTTCTTATATATTTATTTTTAATTGTTTATATGTATATGTCTGTGTGTCTATATGTGTATACACATGAGTGTGTGAGTGCCCAAGGAAGCTAGAACAAGGAGTCTGATATCTTGGGGCTGGAGGAGTTATAGGCAGTCATTAGCTATCCAACATGGGTGGTGGAAATGGAACCCTAATACTCCAGAAGAACAGGAAGCACTTTTAATCTCTGAGCCATGTCTGTGACTTCTCAGATTTACTTTTATGCATGTTTTCTCCCTATTACATTTCCAGATTTGCTTAAGTGCTTTAATTTAATCTATCAACTCCATTCCCAAAAAGAATCAAAAAACATCATTTTTTTTAACACTGAGACACAAATAAAATATGATCACTTGAATGCCAGGTGAAGGTCTCAGTTCTAGAAAATCAAAGTTTCCATTTTCAGGTAATAAGGGATTAATAAAAGTCATGTCACAAAACACCCGGGAGAAAAAAAAAAGGAGATTGTAAAAACAGCCTTCATGCAATTGCAAATCCTTTAAACACTGTAAATGTGGGGAGTGAACATTTCTTCAACTAAAAACAAAATCTGCAGTCCCTTAGGGATAAGCGAAGTATAGCAATTCCAGTGGCTCAAACTAGACATCCTCAGCCATACATGAGAAGAAACCATGAGACAACTTTCAACAGAAACATAGATGAAACATATTGCATAGATGACACTTCCCAAATGTTGGCTTTCTCAGGTCCATTTACAAGTAACCCTTCTAAGTACTAAGGCATGATTCTTTGCAAAGTAAGTGCCTTTAGCCTCCTATGTTTGACCGGTCTCGTTTAGATTCCTTTGTGACATTAGAACATTTTATATAATCAATTGATGAACAATATGACTTAGCCTGGATGATTTTCTTGAATTAAAATCTTAACTCTACTATTAATTACACTGGCTGCATTCTTAACCATCTAGAAAATAGAAAAAGCACCAGGTATTATTGTTTGACGTGAACATTCTTTGCAGATTACTAATCTTTCAATTTCTACTAGATAAAACATTTAGAGAGGCTATATCAATCTGTATAATCCCTTTAATAAAATTCATTCTCAGGGTTACTCACATTTACCTCTTGACCTTGATAGATGGAAGTCTTCCTTACATTTCTCTACTGATGTAAACAGCCTTCTTCACTTTTCTGAAATACGTGGCTCCTACTTTCTTCACAACCTAGCTTGAGTTCCCTCTAGTCCTTTTCAAAATTGTCTTATTCTAGACATAATTGGTACTTCAGGTAGCATTCTCAACATGATCTTTGATTGGCTAACTACTATGTTGGTTTTTACAAAACCTATTGAAATTCTGAGTTAAATAATCCATCTTAGGTTAGAGTTTGCATCATTTGGTATTAATCTAGAACCACACTCTTGTAAAGAATTAAGTTAAGCACTGAACCTATTGCTTTGTTTTAATATTCTCCTCCCACCAAACCATGGTTTTCTCTTTTATCTTCTTATTTGTCAGTCTGTAATGGCTTAGACCATCACAGCTTCCACACTTCAGCCTTCAGATGCAAACAAGCTAACTAAAGCTGACTGTCTCCTGGTTAGAAGTTCTGTCTCCACAGAAAGTTCCCTTTTTGACGCACAGGAAATCAAATCAAACTACAGGCTCACTACAATGTGGAACATGTAAGGCATATGTCATTATCACTGTGGCTCATGAGATAAACCAGCCAAAAGAAACAGAAGACTAATGAAAAACTAAAACTAAGGAAAAAAAAAACTCTTCAAGAATTTTCCATCTTCATCTGCAATGTGACCTCTCTTTCCAAAGACAGTAGGCCTTTGCAGGTACTCTGTTTCTCACGGGGAGCTTCTTTAATAGAGTTCTTGACTCTATTAGGAAGACTTATATGTATTAAAGTGTAAGGAATTGTTCATAGAATGCTAAAAGTTAGTGAGAGAAGAGTAGATGGCAGGAACAGCCACAAAGCAGAGAAGCACACACACATACCCCTTTTATGTCACAAAAATGAAGAGACTTTCCTCTCTGCTTTTTGAGGGTGTGTAGCCCTTTGAGAACACCCAAGATCAAGCATGCCTGTCAAAGCCCCACACCATGTCATCACATTTCTCATGGCTAAGAGCCAACACTGTCATCACTTTGTTTTGTGCTGCTTAGGACAGAAAACTTGATTGTTCAGCAACATGTAATCAGCTTAAAACAAATCTGGAAGACGTTACCCAAAGACTAGATGATATCCAGGCCCTGAAACTCTGAGAAGACACAGAAAATGAAAGATTCCTTTAAGATAAAAAACTCTATCTGTACCAAGGAACTTGAGACGTTGGAACAAGTTTCAAGTCGATGAGTTCCATAGTAAAGCTTCAAGAAACAGAGGAAACAATCCAAACAGCCCAGTCACTTCCTTAGAGCAGTCAAAAAAGCCAGGATCCAATTTCTGCAACTGTAATCTCTATCTTCTGTGCCGAGAAATCACTCAGAGAAGGCATCCTCCTACAGGAAAAGAATTACACTTGTGAAAAACCAGGATAGCAGTTCTAACATTTGAAGTTCGTCCTGATTTATATGATCTATGACCTTGGGTATGTCATCTGGCTTATTAATCTTGTTCTTCCTTTATGTGAATAAGTGGAGACAGCAACACTAGTTCAGCTAGTATTTTAAGCACACATGTTCTCTTCCCTTGCATTCATGTTCTTTACCTGCATCACATCTTATGATACAGTAATGTAGTAGACAAAAAAAATTATGATATGGTATGGGATTGGAGAGAAACACATAAAATGTCACAGGAAATACATTATCAAAGGATTGCCTTCCAAGTTGTAAAAGCCTGTTCTCCTCTACAAAGAAGGGTCCTTATACCTTCTGAATCAGTGCCTCTGTGCCCTCTTTCCATCCTGGGGACTGACTTTTAGTCAACTTCATGTAAGGATTTTCAGGGTCTCAGATATAAGGCCAAAGCTGTAAATGTGAATGAACTCGATCTGGAAGCAAAGGCACTAAGTGGGTGTGCAGCATGAAAAATATAACTGGCAGGTGGAAAAGTTGATTTGGCTTGAGCTTCCACATCACTGTTCATCACTGGAGAAAATCAGGACAGGAACTAAAGTACGGCAAGATCCTGGAGGCAGGAACTGATGCAGAGGCCATGGACGAATGCTATTTACTTATTTGGTCAGTCTACTTTCTTATCCCAGGGTGGCCCCACCCACCAAAGGCTTTACCTTCCTACATCAAGTCTGTATAATGTTAATTGTATGTAAGTTTTCAGGGCTCACCCTTTGGCATTGAACAACCATTGGTGTGTTCTTTCACACCAACAGTAGAAGACCACCTTTTCTGGTCCTGGATTTGCTCTGTTTTCTATAATTCTTTGCTCTGTTTTCTATAAATATCAGTCAGATTGAGACTTCATGAGCTTTTTCCTGTCCAGTTTGGCATGTTCATAGGTGTCATCATTGTTCAGATCACATTTGGGCAGTCATATTGCTGAAATTACAGGTATTTAGGTTCTGATATTACCAAGAGACACAATCTCACAATTAACTCAATGATCCCTCTGGCTCTTACAATCTTTTATGGCCCTCTTCTACCATGTACCCTAAGCTTAGGAAAATGTCAAAATATAGTTAATATATTAACTAATGTTAGTGTTATTAATTAATGTATTGATCATAATTAATGTTAATATCTATCACTAAGTGTTAATGGGTTACACAACTTTCCATTTTGCTTGGCTGTGGTTTATTGCAGTCATTTCTGTCTGTTGTAAAGAGAAGTTTCCTAGATGATGGATTAAGATTACATTAATCTCTTATTATAAGGACAAATGTTTGTGGAATGTGATTAGGGTTTATGTTGGTTTAGTAAATTAGTGGTTGTAGATTCATCTCCAAAAACTGTGATTTCACTAGCACTTTGTAGTTTCCCAGGTTTCCAGTACCAGGTATGGTTTCTCTCTTGTTGAGAAAGTGTTGGGTCAAACTAGGGATCTGTTGGTTACCACCAAGATTCGTGTGCTACTACATGGTTATTGTGCTATGCTAGTCTTTGATGTGGTTTATAAATGTCAATCTGGGTAGGACTGTTGGTTGCCTTCCTCCTTTGGAATTTTATATAGTGCTTTCTGATCCTATGAAAGTCAGTTTTTAGGGTAGGAAATTCACATCAGTTTCAGCTCAGGGGTTTCTGGGCCCAGATTCTGAAGTACATGTATCTTCAGCAATGGAAATTGCTGCCCACCTCTGGAGTTAAACGAGAACAATAAAAATTAGGTTTTGTGTTTTGGAACTCTCTTGGACAGTCCTGGACAAGTCAAAATAGTGTTTCTTATGTCTGCTATTGGGGTTTTTGTTGGGTGTTAAGAGTTAATCTTTTCTGAAGGGTTGAACTTAAAAAAGAGACTTTATTTATGGGTAATTTAATTTTCAATATATGGTGGCATGAAGAATAAAAGAAAAATAGTTCAGATATAGGAAAATAAGATTCCTATATGTTTAAATTCATGGTTTGATGTCCCATGTCTGATGTACACTCAACCATTGTTCAATTTGATTTAGATTTTAAACATTGAATCATATGATCAAATGGAAGAAATTGAAGAAAAGCATTCTCACATGAAGTAAAGGTAAACCAGTTGAAAGGACTTAAAAACGTAGCAGAGGGGAAGCAATTGACAAAAGTGACATGTAGAATAAAACCAACTTCTACTTAAGAGCTGTTCTTGCCCTAAATAGATAAATAGATAGTATGTATATTGTCTACATATTGTCATATATATATGTGTGTGTGTATGTCTGTGTTAATATATTTATATATGTATATATAAACCTATTTTTATTTAAACTTTAAGCAAATGTTTTTATTTCTTTGCTTTTTTTAATAAAATCATTTTGTTGTAATAAGCTTTTTTGACTTTTTGACAGTACAGGGTGGTAGGCATGCTGTTATAATCCACATTGCTGTTTGAATGTTCATCTTTCCTTGGGTGGTGAAGTTCTCTTTGAATATTGTGCAATAACAGTGAGCCATAACTTCTAGTAAGTCACTTGGCTGCAAGAATAAACAGTTGGTATTGTTTGGACCAGGAAGCATTCTTCTTGTACTAGTCAGGGTTCTCTAGAACAGCCATGCATATACAGTGTGCATGCTATAAAACATTACTTACCAAATTGTTTTGACCCTCTAGATGCTGGGCAGTTTGACAATAGCTTTGCATATCTCTGGTAGGCTAGGAGGCTAGTAGGTGCTCAGTCTTTAAAGCTGAAAGTCTGGCATCCTGAATCTGATGTCAAAGACCTGGAAAGTTTCTAGAAAAGCCTGGAAAGTGACATTAAAATGCTAAAGAAGCTGAATTCTAAAGTCGGTAAAGATGGAAGTGGCAACAGTAGAAATAATGGCAGCCACAGCCAAGAGCAACAGAGGCAAGGACAAGAGGCAATGAGGCAAAAAAAAATGTCAAGCATGCAACAGTACTTTATTCTTGGATCTCTTCATATAATCCCTGATTGGTGTAAGATGTTGCCTACTTCGAAGAAGAATCCTTCTCCCTCAATTAATCCTTTCTGGATATGCCCACACAGTCTCACTAAGAGGCAGCAGTAAAGTTCAGATCCCATTAAGTTGACAATCAAGATTTAAGCCTTACTGAACCTCATACATTGAAGATTTAGTCTCTGATACTAGTAGTATTCAGAAGTAGAACTTAGAAGAAATAGATTGGATCACAAGAGCCCTCTCTTTCTTAGTGAATTATACATTGATGGAACAGAGTCCTCCCAAAACCAACTAGGAGACTGAGTCCAGAATGTAAAAGCAAAGAGCCTTTATTCTTATACAACTTTGCAAACTCGGTCTCTCCATGTGGCTAACTTATTGGAGTGATCAGAGAGTCCCAAGCTCAGTTAAAGTTGGGTTTTTATGGTAGCAAAGATAGGGGTGAGGGATTTCTAAGGTTTAGGACCCCTGAATGGCTGCTGACATTTGTCTAGGGGTGTCCTGGTGAAAAGCAATGGGTGTGTGCTGGCAGGTGATCCTATCTACCACAGTTGGAACATTAGGAATTTCCTTTGGATGGTCTGTTCCTGGGTGGTGCCTGGGTAGTCTCAGTTTGTGATCTTTATCAGAATCAGGTATTACCTCAGGGTAAACTACTGAGACTCAGGCCTTTATTGAGCTTGTCATGGCTGGGTCCTACAGAACCAGTGTTTGAATAGACGTAGGGACTGGTATGACAGTAAAAGCACACTCTATAAGATGTTCCTTGGCCCTGACCCCTTTCAGTCATTCCTGTTCCCAGGCTATCCTGAGGTGAGCAGCCTCTTCTATTCTATATTCTCTACTGTGAGTTTCTTTTGGCCACAAATCAAAAACAATGAACCAGAAAATAAAACCAGTGAAACCATGAACCTAAATAAATCCTGTAGTAAGAGGCGAAAGGAAACATTAAAACCTTGGAATCACAGGTGCAGAATGGGGACCAGAAAATTAATACCATAGGGAAATCACTAGAAACCTTTGCAGGTCAGGAGATTCAGGCCTTACGTGAGACAATGATTAAGAGATTTGAAATGATTGAGGAAATTATCAGAGCTGATGAACTGGGTGAGAAGATACAAGGGCAGGATACAATTCCACCACCAGCTGTCAGAACTGGTTTACCCAGGGTTTTAGCATCATACCCTGTAATTTATTCTGACAAAGGGTCAACTTCTAAAGGCTCAAGGGGAGCCAAAGAAGCTAGATGGATGCCAGTAGGAATGAATGACCTAAAGGAAATTAAGCAAGCCATCGTTAATTATGGCTTGCACTCTACATTTGTTAAGGAAATGCTAAGAACTTGGGCTTCTAATGTCAGGCCTATATCCCCTGATTTCTCCCGATTAGCATTAGCTATGTTGGAAGAAGGACTTTCCCTGATGTTTGGAGTTTATTTCAGAAAAGAATCCAAACATATGGAACAGCAAGGAAGAGCAAAATGTGTGGACGTTTTGCAGGATCAAATTCTTGGCGTAGGAGAGTACGCTGATCCATAGGTCCAAGCTCTTTATGATGAAGAAGTATTGTCCCTATGCCACAAAGCAACCTTGAATGCCTGGGAGGCAGAGGCAGACAGCTCTGTGTAAGTTCAACATGTGGTAGCACATGCCTTCAATCTCAAAGCATGGGAGGCAGAGGCAGACAGACTTCTGTGAATTCAAGGTGTGGTGGCAGACACCTTTAATCCCAGCACTTGGGAGGCAGAGGCAAGTGGATCTCTGTGAGTTCAAGGACAGCCTAGTCTACAGAGGGAGTTCCAGGACAAAGATACACAGAGAACCTGTCTCAAAAACTAAAAGTAAAAATAAAAGAAATAGAGGTTAAAATAAAGCCATATAAAGATGGAAAATACACAGAGAATCTGGATACTGTATGCTATTATGCTCTCTTTGAATTGTTTGAATACTGAGGAAGGAGCAACAGCTACTAAAAGGTATTTGCTTATAAATGCTGCTGAATTAATCTAAGATAGGTATTTTGAAAATACCTTGACTTCAAAATTGAAGTCAAAAGGTATGTTACTTTGAAGAAGAGATTTTGCTTTTGTTTCCACAGGAAATGAGAGGCTGTGTATTCATTCTGAGTTAAGAAAACTCAGGTTTGATCAAGGAAGACCACCTGAGAAATCTCCAGTAGGAACAGATGGCCCAGATGTCTGAGTTCTACATCCAGAAAAGATTCAAGATGCTGCCTGACATGATCAACTCACAGAATACTCCAGTCAGGACTTGATCATAACTCTAAATTTTCTTTAGGTTCCCATAAGATTATCAGCACCCCAGCCAGCCGGAAGTAGTCTGGAATACTACACCCACATTCCCAAAATTGGACTATGGCTATTTTCCTTTGTTTAAAAAAAAAGAGGGGGAAGTGGTGCAGGAGAATTGTCTGTATTCTGTCAATCATGTTTTAAATAAACATTGATTGGCTGGTAGCAAGGCAGGCAGTATAGGAGGGAAAACCAGACAGGAAGTAAAGGTGTGGCAATGAGAACAGGCATATTCTGGGAAGAAGGAAGCTCTTCCTGCAGTCCTGCCCAGACCATGGAAGAAGCAGGATGTGTCCTGCCCCGCTGAAAAAGGTACTGAACCATGTGGCTAACATAGATAAGAATAATGGGTTAATATAAGATATAAGAGCTAATACAAAGCCTGAGCTAATGGGCCAATCAGTTTATAATCTTATGGAGACCTCTGTGTGATTTTCTTTGGGGCTGGGGGCCTAGGCTGGATATAAACCCCAACAAGCTGGCCGTCATGTTACAAAATCCCTCCTTCATTCTTTTTATCTCTAAGGGACCTTGTTTTGATGACAAAAGTCTGACTGCCATGGACACTCTCCATGCTCTGTGCTGCCAGACTATAATGGCTGGTAGGTTAGGTTTGTCGTGTGTATTTTCTGTATAGACTATTTCAACTCAGTGGCCTAATCACAGCTTCCCATCACACCTTGATGAGAGTCTGTACTAATTTATTCTTTTTTTAAGAACTTGGTATTTAGATATTTTAACATTTCCCTACTACAATAGTTTCTAGGCTGCTTGATAGGAACTATGTCCATCTCCAGACTTCTCTCCCTCCCTTTAGGACTCACCAAACCCAGGATCCCTCCTTACCACAGACCTTCAAAATATTCCATATGGTGCGGAGACAAGGTAACCCGCCTTCACTCATTTTATAGAGAAAAAATAACCAAACTCTAAAGAACATTAAAATTAAAGAACCTGCCTAAGGTCACACAGCTTGTAGAGGCTTGGTTCCAGGTAGGCTGGCTACAGACTCTAATCTTCTGTCCAACTCAAAATACTATGTTTCCATTTTAAAAAATATCTGTGCACATTTATATAAAGCTAAATATGAATTCTGCTCTTAAGAAACAGGCAATTTAACTGAGTGCTTAATATTCTAACAGTTAAGGTTGTAGAGGTGGAGCACCGATCCTCAGAACCGATGATCAATATTTTTTGCCTCTTTCCCTTCCAGGATGATAGATACCACGGCTATAGAGCACTTTAACAGACAGAGAGGTTTCTTTTGTTTGAGTTATGACTAGGATGTATTCTTGTAAGCTTACTAAACATTGGTGTGACCAGAGCTACTAAATCACCACAGCCAGGACAAAATTAATAGGTAAGTGCATCCCTCTGATAATTTCCTCTCCAGTACCCCTATACAGCACTGAACCTCTTGGAGACCTGAAACAGGTAAAATGAGCTTGGTTATGCTTAATCTGATCTGAACGAAATTTTCCACTTATGATAATAACTTGCATTTCCACAGCACCTGCCTGCTTTCCAAGCCAGGCATTATGACTTCCAAGGTGAGCATCTGCTAGTTGAAATGTGCAATTAACAAGATGAAAAGCAGGAGGCGACAGGCTAGAACAATCTTCAGGAGTTTTATGTCTCTGCAGAGTATTGACTCGGGCACCCTGAGTTGTGAATTTTTCTATACATTCTATCCTACTACAGGGATTGAATAATGATTATCATTGTTGTCAATTTCTTATTCTTGAAAATTCAAATTTTTTCTTTCATAAAAATCCTTGGAGGTAAATGAAGTCAATATCCCACTTTTGTCTTAAGAAGATTGAGGCTGAATATTAACAAATTTCCCAAATGCATTGAATGATTAGCAAACTAGATATGAATTGCATCCTAAAGAAAGTTCTGTTCTATTCTATTTCTTTACTATAAATATATTCAGATTGTTGACTTTAAAAACAAAAACAATTTTATTGTGCTCACAGATTAATGGGCCAATATTTCAGGAAAGGCCCAACAAGGCATTATATCCTGATGATGTAGTATCAGTGGATTAGCAGCGGCTGAGTTCCTGCT
The DNA here is from genome assembly GCA_004026605.1 of Ondatra zibethicus. Lineage (NCBI taxonomy): Eukaryota > Metazoa > Chordata > Mammalia > Rodentia > Cricetidae > Ondatra > Ondatra zibethicus. Next base: position 74,587 of record PVIU01008423.1, read on the forward strand.
TCAAGAAGTTGGCAGATGGAGAACCCATCAACAATGACACCAGGACCTATTTCTTCTGCATGTATTATCTTTCTGAGAACCGAGTCTTTTTGAATGCACTCCTTCCTAGGCTGGGAGGGATGGGGGTGGGCCTTGGACTTCCAACAGGGCAGGGCACCATGCCCTCTTTCAAGGAAGAAGGGGGAGGGAGGAGGGGTGGGGGGTAGTGGGAGGGGACCGGGAGAAGGGGAAGAAAGGTAAAAATTTTATTTCTTTAATTATGTTCTTTAATGGAAAAAATAAAACAAAACAATGTATGGAAAAAAAACTTTCTTGACATTTAATAAAATGTCCTGCTTGCAAATAGACTGCAGAGACAGAGTAGATGTTCAAACTAGAAAATAAAGCTTACCAATTCTATCTCAAAAAAAAAAAAAAAAAAAAAGAAGAAGGCACATTCTCTTGCATGGCTGGTACCACATAGCTTCTTTGCTCCTGACCTTTCAAAATTATGCATCATCATTCAGAGCCTTGGCTTCCCATGGCACAGGTGGTTTTAGATAGTCTCATGTTTTCCAATAGAAGTTGGCACCCAAAGTCAAGTGTTCTGAGACAGAAGACAGCAGAACTAGAAATCCTCTAAAAAGAAGACCCACAGCTGCCAGTCCCACCTCCTGTATTATATTATCAATGCAATTAATGGTAGCGCAGATTCACCAAGAAGGAAATCAGCCCCACATGAAAATATGAGGATCAAAATATCTGACCTTATTTTAACAACCAAACATTGGTATTGTAGTAGCAGTTGGCATGGTGTAGTAGGAGGCTACTTGTTTGTTCCCAGCTGCTCAGCCCCAAAAAAACCACACTGAAACTGTATTAATTAAATCACTGCTTGGCCCATTAACTCTAGCTTCTAATTGGCTAACTCTTATATCCCATTTCTATTAATCTGTGTATCTCCACGAAGCTGTGGCTTACTGGGTAAAGTTTCGGCATGTCTTTCTCTGGCAACAGCTCCATGGCTTCTCACTGACTCCACCTTCTTTCTCCCAGCATTCAGTCTAGTTTTCCCCACTTATCTCCATCCCACCCTCTCAGGCAAAGCCACTTTCTTTATTAACCAATGGTATTCATAGCATACGGAGGGGAACCCCCATCAGCATGGGAGTCACTTAAAGGATCTGTTGGGCCAAACATCTGAAGATATCCCTCACATGACTAGGAGCTGATGTCAGCAAGTGACTGGGAATTGAATGAGGCTATTAAACAGTGTGTTAGTTTATCTGATGATGTGATAAAATACACTGACAAAACAACTTACAAAAGAAAGAGTTTATTATAGCTTACAGCGTTCTAGCATACAGTTCATCTCTGTGGAACAGTTAACGCAAGAGTAACTCAGGACAGTTGGCCATTTCACACTGCTTGTCAAAAAGTAGAAAGCAGGAGTGTATACATGCTAGAACCAGGTCACATTCTCCACTATAGATCAAAATCCCTCACCCATAGTCAGATGTTCCTAGCTCAGTCAATGCAATCAACATAATTCTCTACATACAATCCCCCAAGCCAACTTAATCTAGGGTCACCTCATGAAGATTTCCTTTTCAGGTGTTTCTAAATTGTCACATTGACAATTACAATCAATTATCAAAAACAGGATGTAAATTCTATAAAATCTTACTTCGTACTAATCATATGGTGACTGGGCTCTCAGGGAAAGGGTTCTAATAGCTATCTTTGAAGGGGTATTGTAGAGACTACAAAACTCTGTTCAAACTTATTAGACAATTCGCTAAAAGAGCTAAGCAAATGTATGTGACATTGCTCTAGACAATGTGCTTTAAATTTTACCCTCAAACCACAGGCAATGGAATCAAAATGCACCTAAAAAACTCAAATGCTTTTGCATCTCAAGTTATTCATAAAATAAGAAAATAGTATTGAAATGTTAAGCCAGGCTTGATGAATCAGATACATGGGAGGTTGAGGAAAAGAAGGCCAGATTAGTCAACTTTTGGAGCCCTTATCTCAAGACAAAATAAAAAAGGGTTGGTGAATTTAGAATTTAGCTCAGTGGTAGAGTACTTGCCTAGCATGTTTGAGACCTGAATTAAATATTCAATATATAAAAAAATGGGGAGGGAGGTAAAAAGACAAAGAACTAAGAGGCTTAAATAACTTAATAGCAAGAAAAATGTCCCTTCAAATTAAAAGTGAGCAAGAGATAATGTTTTCCTGACAAAAATTTATCTTGGGACCAGCAAGATGGCACTATGGGTAAAAACACTTCCAGTTCAAGCTTGATGACCTGAATTCAACTCCTGGAACTCACTTAGAAATCCAAAAGCAGCACTGCAATCTGTAATCTCAGTACTTCTATGACAAAATGGGACTCAGAGATCAAATAATTGTCTAGATGCTTATGGGGTAGCTTGCCTGAAATATGCAGCACTTCAAAAGCAATAAGAATGCCCTGTAAATTGGCAGGAGAGAGCATTCTCCCAAAATTTGTCTTCTCACCTCCATAGGCATGCCATGGCATACACAAAATCATGAATGCCTACATATGGACACATGAATGCCTACACACACACACACACACACACATAGTCAAAAAGTTAAAAAAAACTGGGCAAGGGACATAAACAGGCATTTCTTGAAGACATACATATTAACACACATAAAGACATATACCACATCTTACACCAAGAAAATGAAAATCAGTAATCAGTGAGAAATCAGAATAGTTATCAAAAAATAAATGACAGAAAATGTTCAGGAAGATATGAAGCAAGGGACCTTTGCACACGGTTGGTGCAAAGGTAAATTGGTACAACCATTTTAGAAGATTGGAAGTCTCTGCATAACAGAAAATCACGTGCTTGAGAAATTTCACCTATGGAAATTTATTTGAAAATATGTGGAGTCAGTTTGATAGAATGAATTCAACATTCACATGTACACCACCACAGTTTTAAAATGGCTCATGAAATCAATGCAAGTGTAGATTAATAGATGGAGGGCTAAAAAGTTTGGTGGTCATATAGCATGGAATTCTACTTAGCTTTTTAAAAGAGGATGTTCTGTCATTTGCAACAGAAAGGTTACTAGGTGAAAAAGTTCACACAAAGAAAAACAACATTTTATTGCATGAATTTTTCCCATTAGTTTAAAATTATTGAATTCATAGAAGCAAGAAGGATGTTATATAATTTGATTGTGGATAGATGAGGAATTGAAGGACAGATGTATAAAATCATAGAGAGGAAGTACTCTTTGTTCCCTTCCTCAGCATGTTGAAAATTGTTACACAATAGAATCCTGCACATTTAAGGATGTTAAGAGAGTAAATTCCAAATGTTCTCACTAACAAAGATGTGAAGCATTTGAGGTGATGTATGTGTTAAATAGCTTTATTTAATTATTCTGCATCGTATTCATAACTTATCACCTTTTACCCCATACATTTATACAATTATAAATTGTCGATTTCCAATTTAAAATGGATGAAAAACAGCCTAGATTCATTGAAAGACTGATTAGATTTCACTACCCGTGCAAGGTTAAGCATTCCCAACACCTGCAAGGGTTACAGGTCTTGCTATTCTGGTTGCTGCTGAACGTTCCTCCTTGCACATTGGTGTTGTACTGAATTCTGTTAAATAACATTGTTTCTCCTACTGGTTACATAGTTTATGAACAACAGACCTTTAAAGTCAGGTTAAGTGAGCCTTAGCAGAAACAGATTGAATCATATGAAAGGCTTACTACTCAACCATCTTAGACCAACAAAATTTCCGTTTTATACCATTCATCTTATTATTTTAGATATTCTTGACCAACGAGATGAGAAAACAAAAGCAATGCTACATGGCTATTTATTAGTTTAGAAATGAAGTCTGTGTTGTCTAAATTTCAAACTAGAAATAACATTTGATGTTGGGTCAAGGTTATCCAGCCAAAATTTTTGTCTTCTTTATACCTCATAGTCTTAGTCACTGAACTCCTATCCTGGAGCTGATTCTGTGAGGTTAGGAGAACATTCACTATATTTATAAAGGCTTGCAAAGGCCAGCGCCCCATTTATTCCTGTAGGAGACAATGAGGTCAACATACTACCAAGAACAACGGAAGTCTCTCTACAACACACTAAAACTTCTCCGTGACTCTCCCAGTGTTGGTCCCCACATGAAGCTCTTGCTGTTTACTCATAACTAGAAAGTTTTCAGTAACAGAGTCCCTTTGAAGAAAGTCACAACTCTTAAAGTGAAGGAAAGTAGATGAACAGAGCTGACTACTTGCTGAGTTGCTATGTGTTAGGAAGGCATTTTTATGTGTGAATAGCTCCCTCAAATTATGGTTACTATGGTATGAAACATCCAACAATGTAGAAGAGAACAATCTATTTCCTTTTACTTTACATTACCTATACAATATTAATAAATGTAAACAAGTGTGCTATGCTTTCACCTCAGAAATGTTTAATCACACATGGCCAAGGATACTGTAACACCTGATGTTTTCTACAGGAGGTCTTAACTCTGGCATTAAGAACTTGAGATTTTTCTTGATATTTGAAACATAGTATTTTGATAATCACTCTTCTACTTCCAGAGAACCTGGAGAAACAAAACTTTAAATGGGAACTGGAGCAAAGGCAACTGTCTTCTGATGTCCTGCAGGAGATTACAAGAGACTGAACTTGGCATATCATAGGGGAAGAGACGTGCGGCTGACTAACTCTTCTCTCTTTAAAGAAGTCTGGAATCTGCTTGCTGTTTGGGCTGAGATACAAAACAATTTCTCTATTTTCCCAAATAGTTCACCCCTCCCTAATTATAGCTCTCAGATGAATGTTTTGTTGCCATCAGAAATCAGGCAAAGCAGGAAGGAAATAATCACGCATTTTCACTTAGAACACAGAATTTTGATACCCTTTTTCCTTTTGCTAACAGACCTTTCAATTTTCCTTCTTACATGTTTTAAGTATGACAAATTTTACCTTTCACAATATCATTCCTCATCCATAAAATTACGCACAAAAAAATTGCCATAAACAAGCTGGCTGAAAAGGAACAAGCATATATTTTTAAGAAGAAATAACCTTCGTGTTTACAGAAATAATAAAGCTCACGCAGTACTTCTTTTAAAGATCTTGCTCTAAACAAACTGAATTATTCATGCATAGAATTGTACAGCATTAGAACACCTGTTTTCAATCATGCATAATGTAAAATCACTCATTACCTCACAAGAGCCTCTACATTTCCAGCAATCAAATGGCATTGAAACAGCAAAACAGGTGCCTGGCAGGTGGATCCAAGCAGATGTTTGGGACTTGCATGTCTTTTCTTGTACAGGTGTGATGATCTTGTTTGCAACTGCATAATTGCTATTTAAATAGGTAATATTTAATTCCCATGTACTTTAATATTTATTTTTGCTCCTTCAATTCTTCTCTTTCTTGTCACTGCCCGAGCTTGAGGTGGATTGGAAAACCTTCAGCATCCTGTATGGTGGAGTGATGCTAATTAAAGGTGTAATTCCTCTGTCTTAGACATTCTATGCAAAAAGAACCTTCTGTTTTTAAAGTACACATCTTCTGGGTGAGACCGTGGCATTTCAGCAGTGAGAATAATTACTGATCAGGATAGAAAAGGTTACTTCCATTCTTAGGTACCATCTAGAAGCCATATTTAACTATTTCTGTGTTCATACCAGTAGTTTTAAAGTCATCCAGTGTAAATCTGTTAGAACAAATCAGAGACAGAGCATCCTTCTCCAGCTGCCGATACATTCTTTATTGGACTTGTGCAAAGATATCTCTGTGTGTGTCCTCCTCATGAGGCATCAGAATGCATTTGCTTAAGCATGTTTTACTAAAACATCTTTAAGTCTCAGCTGGAAATAGGGTTTTCACTTCGCCCTGGATTTATCCAATATAAATTCATTCAAGCGGAATAAGTAATGCAGCCTTCAACAGGGGGTGTTGCAGGCACCTTATTTCTGTATGTGCAGTTCTTACTTTCTTTTTTATAATCAACAAATTCAGTATCAGTGGAAGGTGCTATATGGAAATCTGCAAAGACAGGGAGGTATTTGCAAGAGCAGATGTAGCATCCAACAAAAGTCATGTTTCTCTATAGATTCTTGCCTCTTTTTCAGTCAAGGATGACAGCCAATGAGACTGCCTGAAGTGAAACACATGTCTTTCTGCTGACACAGTTGAGGGCTGAGGTGCTCATATCCCTGAAACTAAAGGCACTCAGTGAAAGAGAATTATGGGTCATGTAAGTAACAAATTAAGTCTTTAGCATGTTACATTATATCAAGAGGAATCAAGCTTTCAGGCCTCTACATGATGTCAATATCATTAGGGTTGCCAGATGAGGGCATAATTTTTGAAGAACAAAGACCCCAGAGGAGTTCTCAGTCACTGTTCTCTTTCAACAGTAAGTTTTGTCTCTGTGAAGATATGCATATTGCTGAAGTTGTCACATACCATTTTCTCTAGTGAAGATGCACTGAGATGAGTGCCCATACAATCATTCATATTATTCAAGTGGGTGCAATGGATTTTAAAAGTGAAAAGTTATCTCACCTAATTATTATCAACAATTTGTCATGTCAATGATTGTAGTTTTCTTTTGTTTCATGTACTACATAAATATAACAAGAATGAAATACTTGTTGCCATGTATATTATGCAAATAAGTCCCACTTTCATATGTATTTCAGTAATTCTATAAGTGCATGAATTATTGATAATTTGTCACCATTTTCTTATTAGTTATGCATGTTTTAAGCTCAACTCAGTGTAATTAATGTTTCAGTAAATCATAATCTCTATTATATGCCCTTACTACCAGTTTTAGAGCCCCTATCCTAGTGCAAGAAGTATTAAGTGCTTTCCATATAGTATTTGGATATTATACTATAATCACATAAGCATAATACACAGTCTTTGTCATTTTTATTATCTGAGTTTGTTAAAAAGGTTCAGCTCTACCAAACACCGAGACTATGAAATCCATTTTAGACTTTGATTTCAAGTTTTTTTTCAGGAATGTACATTTTGGCCTGTCACCTTTCTATATTTTGAGGATCTGAGGTATGGGGTACACATTTAACAGAGCATTTCATGTCACCACGTGTATTACAATGAGTGCAAATGAGAAGGCAGTTTGTAAGATGTTATTTTGTTGAAAGTATATGGTGGCACATGCCTTTAATCCCAAGATTCGTGAGGCTGAGGAAAGCAGATCACTGTGAGTTCGAGGCAACCCTGGTCTGCAAGAGCAAGTTCCAGGACAGCTAGGACTGTTACACAGAGAAATTATTTCATGAATTCCCCTCGCAAAAAAATATAGTTATTTTTCTCATATAATATATCCTAACTATTTTTTTCTTTCCTCTACAAGCTCCTGTCCCATCTGGATTCACTCCTTTTCTAGTTTTCATTAGAAAACAAACAGTATTCTAAGGGATACTAATAAAATAAACTATAATAAGGTAGAGCAGGCTAACACATTATAATAGAACAGAGGGAAATGAGTCCAAAAAAGGCAAAAGAAAGAAGTTCACACACATAGGAATTCCACACAACACTAAATTAGAAGCCAAATTGTGTAATACACATATGTACACACAGGATCGTTAGGTAAGTAGAATATATATATTATATATAATCTTTTATATATAACTATATCAGATATATATAAATTTACCAAAAAAAAATCCTGACATGACATTATGGAACCTGAAACTTCTAGAGATGCCAGTGAGTTCAATTCTGTTGGCCATCTACAGTTGGATATGAAGCCTACCCTCAAGTAGTTTAAAATGGCATTTTTAATATAATTATAATAGGCTTCTAATATAAGACAGTTGCCCAAAATACAGAATGATTCTATTTTGTTTTCTTCTGTTTGTTTGTTTTTTCAAGACAGGGTTTCTCTTTGTAGCTTTGGTGCCTGTCTTGAAACTAGCTCTTGCAGACCAGGCTGGCCTTGTACGCACAGAGATCCACCTGCCTCTGCTTCCCAAGTACTGAGATTAAAGGCGTGCGCCACCACCCAGTGATGATTCTTTTTTTTATCCTTATGTAGCTTTATTTTAAACTCTATTTCTTTTATTTTTATTTTTTATTGATTTTTATTGCACTCTACACTTTTTTTTTCTTGTTTCTGATTTTTTTTTTATTTTTTTTCCATACATTGTTTTGTTTTATTTTTTCCATTCCAGAACATAATTAAAGATAAAAAAAAAAAATTTTTTTCCTTTCTTCCCCTTCTCCCGGTCCCCTCCCACTACCCCCCACCCCTCCTCCCTC